>CAJHQP010006286.1:0-39327 GCA_905132765.1 Moricandia arvensis | reverse complement strand
CGAACTTTTCCGGATCACTTTTTTCCTCAGACAGTCCTCTGCTTCATCTTTTCTCAGATGATTGAACTTTATCTATATCATCGTCTGTCTCCCTTGTTTCCTGAAAAACATCCATAACCTATGAGTATAAATATTTATCAAAGAGGTATCTAGAGGAATTTTGAACACTCTTTTGCAAAGCTATTCATCTCTTTTTCATTGGCTTCTCTGCATTGATGTTGATCTTTTGCTCTCTTGGATTTGTCCTCATCTTCTTCTATAAAGATCGATAGCTTCAGACGTGTATGTATTTTGTTCTGAAATTGTTATAGTTGGGGGCACAAAAGCAACTTGCATTGAGTTTGGCAGTTAACTGGTTTCTCTCTCTCGATCGATGATAGTCCACTGTCGATCGATGTCTTCACTTATGTGATGATGTTCTGAGTTATGTCGATCGACGGAGTCGATCACACAAATGCCATGATGTTGCAGACTAGCCGTCGATCGATGCCCACTACTTGGTCAATCAATTCGAAGAGAAGTGTAGGAGTGACAAAGGAATCCATGCATAATCTTCTTCTTGCTTCTCTCTCTTAACTCCTGCAGAAATCATTATCACAATGCATTGACGTGGTGATTTTGTCCAGCCTATATTTCTCTTTGAATCAGGCTCATGCCTCCTAGTGGTTTCACTTGTTTGCATCACTTGATTTTCCAATTTCTTAGGTGCTGAGGTTTTCGAACTTGATTAAGTTGAGTACAAACCATCTCATCCTTCCATTGAAATCCACAGTCATCTTTTTTGTCCTCTAAAACTCTATCAACCATTGAATCAATTGTGCTCTCCTGAGCTCTGGAGGATGATTCAGGTAGTAGGAAAATCCATATTTCATGTTGTCATTTGAAGGCTTTCACTTGAACTTGATTAGAGTACTTCCTTGAACCAGTCTCATAGGAGTTCCTATTGAAACATGTATATCCCTGTCTCTGGAAACCATTTCCATCAATGTAGTTCACATCCTCTTCTTCAATCTTCATAATCTCAGACTTTATTGCTTCTACTTCTGCAAAAGTAACATGCTTCTTGAGAAATTTCTAAACACTATCCATTTTTAGCCTTGACTCTTCAAATCTGCTCTTGCTCGCAACTGGACTGGTTTTTTCTCTCAAATCTGTGTTCTTGTACTGTTGTGGATGCCAGATTCTCAATCCATCTTGTAGCTTCCTCAGGAGTCCTAGTGCTGAAATTCCCCTCACTAACCGTGTCCAAAGCCATCTGATACTATAATCCCAAACCTATGAAGAAGTTCTAATAAGCTGCACTTCATTGAACCATGATGTGGACAGACTCTAGGTAAGACTTAAATTTGATCCATGAGTTTCTGAAAGACTCTGAAGGTTCTTGTCCTTAGATCTCTGCTCTCACATCATCAAAGAAGTTACGAAGAAAGCGTTCTTGATGTCATTCCAGATATCAGAGATCTGGTGGTAGCAGCTAAGCCAATATGAAGCTTCTCGGCGAGTGGAGTACTTGAAAGAGCTTACAGAAAAAGATAGTCCTCAGGACTCCATGGCTTAATACAGTCACTAGATCCTCAAATCGCTCCAGATTATCCATAGGGTGCTCATGACACATCCATGGTAAGGCGTCTGCGCTACAAATCCGAGAAAGCGGCTTGATCTCAAATGTTCTCTGAAAAGCTAGAGGACAAATGCGAATCTTTAGCATAGAACTTTCTGGATGGTTGCAGTCAGCCAGTGTTTTCTAAGCATCTTGGCGTTAGCTTCAGGTTGAGCTATTGTGGCATCTGCTTATGCTTCTGTTTTGTTCAGGGATTACAAGCCCCTGTCATCTATCTTTGACCTGCTGCATTACGCAGGTGACCGTAGAGATCACGCAAGTCTCCATTTCTCATTCTGAACACAATAGGCGCAACCATCTAAGCTCGTCTGCTGTCATCAATCGATTCGTGTAGCGTTTGTCGATCAATGCGGTGGTTAACTCGGTCAATACTCGAGTTTGATGTCGGTTGATGCTATCCGTTAAAGAGTGCTCGGTCGATGCTGAGTAGAATGTTGTCGATCGATGACTTGTCGTCTTTATTTGCGATTGTACGTTGAGTTTCTCTGGGTTGAGAATAATAGTTCTGTCCTTTATTTCTCGTGTACTCTTTTGCACTACCTTAAAAACAAAGAAAAGAAAAATTCAGTAACTTGAAAGTAACAACAAACCAAGACTAAATCCTAGAAATTAAATCAAATGCGATCAATGCTTCCGCAACGGCATCAAATTTGACACGGTGTGTTTAATGTTCTAGCACGGTATATATCCTAAGTAATTAACTATCAAATTAACCCTTAATCCTAACACAAAAATAATACTCTTGCCAAGAGAGATCAGGTGTAGTACTTAGGGATCGAATCTACAGAGAGCAAAGCACACAATAGATTTCTTATTTCAAAGATTAAGCTAGGTTAATTATATATACTGGTAGCAGTAAATCGTTAAGAAAATATTCCTTATTAGAAGGTATAGATGGCAATATGGAATATGCTAATAATACAAATATGAAATATGCTACTAACTAACTAGATGCAAATGTTAATATGCTAGTGGTTTTCAGGCGTAATGGACTATAGGAGAAATAGGAAGCACGAAAATGTAAAATAGTCTAGAACTCAAATATTAACTATCTGACCCTTTTAACTTTAACTCTCGCATGCGAGCAAAAGGAAAGACATCGATCGACAACTAAGGCTTGTCAATCAATGTGAAGTCAGAAGGAATGTGAACGAGATTTGATAAGATCCACCAAGCTAATTATACCAGCTCTCGCATGGCACCTAACAAAACCTAGTTCAATGGAGTTTATTCTGGCACAGAACCTACTCTTCATAGTTGTCCATGTCCTACTTTCGACATCCTAGTTAGCTACTCTAGAATGCAAGCATTAAGCACAACTCAATTGATGGATATTATCTCAACCTAGCAATCCTACTTGTGGCTATCCATGATCCATCATTCAAACCTAAATCTAGTTGATGACTATCTCAGACATAATTAAAGTAAGGAAAAATAATCTGAATATAATGCATAGATAAAATATTGGGTGCAAATGAAAATCTTCCTAAGAGTTATGAATCTTCTCCCCTAAAAACTCTAAAAACTATAATAGAAATACTTATGCATACAATCTGCACACCTCTGGTGCAATGCATAAAGCATAAATATAAAACACCTAAAACTAGGTCAAAAACTCGTCTAGGGTATCTCGTCATTTATCTTTAACTTGGGCGTGAGATGCTGTCTGCGAATATGTTCATCGATCGATGACAAGTGTGCAAATCGATCGATCATGGTTTTGTACTATCGGTCGACGCGAAGATAGTGTCTTCGTCGATGAATGTCTTGTAACTTCGACTCTCTCAATGATCAGCTACAAACTCACCTCTTCTAAATGTTCAAAAGCATCCAAGTACCTCCATATATCTCCCAAAACGTACGTGGACTGTCAAAACCTCAAACATAGCCTAGGACGCACATAATAGAACTAAATAGAGCTATAACATAGCTTAAAACTGATAATAAATAGCTATATCATAGTGCACTCGTAAAGACATGGTTATAGCAATGTCGAGAGCAGCCATATTGTCGCAATAAAAGGGCAGCTGCATATTAAAGACATCAAACCAATGATCATGTCGAAATACCAAAGCCAGACATTCTTTGACTGCAACGGGATCTTCCTCAGCAGAAGACATGGAGACAGCACTCTAACTGTTTTGATTTCCAACACACCAGAGAAGAACCAACAAACCATACATAGACCAGATGTGGATCTTCGTGTGTCAGGACAAGACGCCTTATTTGAGTCAGCAAAGAAGAGAGCTTCAAATCAAAGGAGGTTGAATAAAAAAGACTTGTAACTACCTTTCCTTTTAAGTGATTCATGACCTTATAAATTGTTGGAATGAGGAACTCAAGAGGAAGAAGGTGAATTGGAAAAGCTTGTGAACATCATAAGATATATCAGGGCGAGTGACGGTAAGATAAATCAACTTACCAACGAGCCTACGATATTTTTTCTGGATCAGACTAGAGTTCACCATACGTAGAGGAGAACTGATGTTTGGCTCCATAGAGATTGAAGAAGCTTTACAACCAAAGCAATCTTGTTTCTCAATTTTCGATTGACATAATGAAATACCTTAAACATTCTAGCAATTTCAAATCCAAGAAAGTACATCAAGGATCAAGGTCACAAAACTTCAATAAGCATTCAGAGCGTGTTTGAGAATATATGTAGCTTTTTATATCATCCACGGATACATGAACTGCCATGTAAACACATACAGTATTCTTGATGAAGAGAGTATGGTCTCTAGAAGATTTTTTAAAACCCAACCTAACAATGTTTCATAAAATATCAAGAAACCATGGCAAGAGGCTTGTTTAAGTCATAAGATATTTATTTATCTTACTTACAACAATAAGATGCATTTATTCCTTCTTTTGAATGGTATCCATGTGGATTCATGTAGACTCCTTTAAATCACCATTAAAATTTGTTGGGGTCAAAATGATCACGACAAAATCAATGTCTAGGAACAACCACGAACATGTTTGTTTTTCGAAGTAAAGAAGCAAGCAAGAACTAAAACCTTGTAAGATTCAAAGAATCAGAAAGTAGCGAACTCTAGCTCGATGTCTTGGTAAAACAACCTCCAGAGAAAAGATGATAATATAGAGAAACGACGTGTACGACGTCTCATAAGCAATTACACCACCTCTAAGTCTCGTCGCCGTGGCGAGAGACACGCACCACATCGTTACCCACGGGAAAAGAGGACCGTCATCCAGTTTGTCGCCAGTGGCAATGAGACACGTACCACGTCGTTGCCCTACGGGCGACAAGACTTTCTCCTCCTTATCGTCCTCTCCTTTGAGTCTTGATAAAACTGTTCTTATCTCATATCGATCGGAGTTCTGTTGAAGTTTTGCGATAAAAACGGCAAAGAATTATCTATTAAAACTTCAAATCATCGTTATAAAAACGGTAACGCGTAACTCAACGCCATTTTATCTTAACTATATGATTGTTTTACCGACTCGCGGAACCATAGTATAGAAAACAACATCGTATGGAAGTGACTTCTCCTAAAGAAATTTTAATAACTAATAAATCGAACGACAGCATGAAAAGGTTCAAAACGCGATAAGAGATCACTACGATTTTAGACGAGAACGAGCCCAAACTTACAATGACGGTTTACTTGATTTCCACAAAATATAAATGAGATGTCAAAGTTTACAAGATAATCTTGAAATATCGAGAGAATAAGGAAGATTTCGCAAGAGATAAAATCGAATCGGGGGAAAAAGAGAGAGACGGCCGACCTTAGAGCATATTTAAGAGAAGCCAAGACAAGGAGCAAAGAGATAATTTTTAACTTAAAAACTCTTTGCAATTACAAACCCTTAGGCTATTTTCTCGACAAACTTGTTTTTACGATGACACTAGCATTACTAGAGGAACGCATAGGCAGTTCCTCTCTTGTTCCTCTTTTTAATGAACTACATCCGTTTGATCCTTGAAAGGTATGTAGGCAGTCTTCCATAAGGTCAGTCCGAAATCAACAAAACTTTTTTGCATCTTTTTGTCTTTTGCTATCGAGCTGCGATCCAACTAGTTACGTTTTAGGTGGCTAGTACTAGGAACTCGCTGACAGATCTTGCAGCCGAAGATTTTTATAATATTTGTAATGATGAAAACGCTCTTACACAGATTCAAAATATAGATATACTTTTTTCTAAATTTGTTTTGTTATCTTTCTATATTTTCTGCATTTATTTGGTCACTTTTTCATTGGCTCTCACAGATAATCCGGACTCAAAGAAATAAAGTATTATTTGCTTTCCCTCTGTTCACTAAAATCAACAGTGTGAATTTTAGTTCCCATAGTTGGTGCTAGAAGGAGGGGCGGATTACTCTAACTCATGGCCGCAAAACACTTGATCAAGACGATGTATGTTAAATACGAAAGACAAAATCGCAGCTCACAACAAACGCTGGAAAAATAACTCCAGCAGTCACTGTTCCTATGGCCACGCTTACGCAAACGCCCAGTACTCGAGAAAGTTGAAAAGCTAGTCAGGATTTTCTCCACAAGAAGAGTACCAAAATGAACTCGTGATTTCTCTGTCTAAACAGAGAAGGGCAACGATAAAATATATCCAAAACCGTAAATTTTTTATTATTACCAAGTTGGAGAAAGCTCAATGCGTAAGAGTTCGACCAAAGACGTTTTCCAAAAAGCTTTTGGAAAGATAAAAATTGCTCTTCCTCGAAACCGGGGAGAAACCGTAGATTACTCACAGAAATAGAAGTACAGCAAATTCAGGTTTCAATTCCCCACCACTGTAATCTTCCGAATAATTTCTAAGAAACAAAGTTAATTTCTATAGAATTATCGAAACCTAAACGGCTGAAGAAGACTAAACAAAACAAAACAAAACGGGGAGACCGTATCCCTCACTGCCTAAAAGGTTTTCTGAAAACCTAAGATTTCGCGAAAATTCAAGTGTCGCTTCTACATTAACATATTCAGCAAACTCTCGATTGTTTGTCACCTAAAACTTTCTTTGGAAAAAATTTACTCAAAATTCTATCAGATCAATCCTACGGAAATGTGAAAATTTCTGATCGTGATAATTAAGCTCATCGGAGCTAGAGTTTCTGATACTAAGAAACTAAATCTGGGAATTAGCCGCAATACGTGAGTTTTCAAAAAAAAAAATCAGCTCTCTTACATCCAAACTCAAAACCTTTTTCGTGGAATAACTTTAGTAAAATTAAACTCGATAACATTTTTGCGAAACAACTTTCATAAAATAATCTCGACAACTTTTGCAAAATTAAACACGTACATATTTTACGAAATATAATTCGTAAAGTTAAACAAGACACTATTTTAAAATACAATCTTCGTAGAGTGAATTTGACAACATTTGCGAAATGCTTCTGTAGATAAACTAAAAAAAAAAATTGACAACCTTCTGGAAGTAAAAACAAAGATTGTGCAAAAAGACTCTCGAAGAAGGAAATAGATGGAGCGAGAGCTGAGAAGTGAACTTCGCCCATCAGTCTCTATCCATGATCTCACTGTCCTCTCCTCTCTCCAACTCATTGCCCATGACCTCTCACAAAAGCCTCATCACCCTACGAGTCTTCCTGATCGCCATTGGCATCTCCTGATCGCCCTTGGTTATTCCTAAACGCCAAAAGTCTTTCGACAAGATTACTTATTCGTTTTCATAAAACCAACAAACGAATGATGAAAACCCAGATCAGAAAATACGGATCGACGAATCAAAACCGCGAAGAAGGCTTCAGCCTAAACGCAAACAGCAAGTAGAGAAATCCAGGGAGAATCAATATTCTTAATATCCATAAGGGGTGGACAAACACGAGGAGAAGAAGAGTAAACGAGGAAAGCAAAATGGGAGAAGAGGCCCTAATCTTGAGAAATCTAAGGTATGTTCGACTTGGAAATGTTTTGAAATCAGACTTCGAACTTTCGTAGGAAATTACTTAGAAATAAAAACGCTTAGATATCTGTGTAAATTTAGGGACTTAGAATCTAGGTGGATAGTCTAGTGAACTAAGTCTTAGGCGATTCCCCTATCTCTGTCTATTGGTTTCCCTAACTATTCAGACAGATCTTGCAAACCTATTTAAAGTCCCGAAAAACCGAGAAATGGTCACAACGCCTTCAAGCTACTCAGCTCTATTCCTAAAGAAAGAAATAACTAGAGACAAACATTGTATCAAACCAACACATTCCTAGAAATTTTCTTTAAAACTGACATATTCCAAGGCGTCAACCTTGAAAAAAATCGAAGATCACAATCCCAACGTCGTCTATAAATCGACCCAAACTATCGATCATCTAATCCTTGAAAAAACATACAAAACCCTTCCAAAATCTGTCCAAACGTTACCTTCCGTAATAAAGGGAGGGAGTAGGTACGTATACTATACTTGTATACTCCCATACTTCAAAAAGTGTTTGCCTCAGATCAAGAAAACGCTTTCGACAAAGCAAACTATTGCGACATAAGACAATGAATATGACCCATCGAAAATCGTCCAAAGGCAAACGATGATCTAAGATTCGTCTAAACGCTTAGCAGCATACCTAAACTATAAAAATTTATTACAAGAAATCTTCGAACATCAAAAGCATTGTTCCCAGTTTCGGTTGAACCAAGTGAGTCACGTAAAAACATCAAAAACCATTTGCGGTCAAAGAAAAATGAAGAAAAATATTAGCAGCGAGCACAACAAAGGGAAACGTTTTCTCCCCGCTCAGTGACTAGTTCTCCTGCTGGTTGACCGATTCGTTCCGCTCAAGAAACCTATATGCATGAGAATTCCTCTCAAAAACCAACAAAAAATGTTCCGCGACTAGATCATAACGACATAAACTTTAGTAAAACTCCCTTGAGTGACTCCAAGTAAACTTTCACCAGAGATCGAAATCAAAGGAGAAATGTTTCTCGAAAAATCTGTGGAAAACATTATACTTTGACATCTCCATAAATAGTGTTGATTTACTATCTTCATAAAATTGGTCACCCATTACGTTCGTATAACTAGAACATTTTATACGAAACAGTCTACCAGAAAACAAGATCGGTATCATGCAAAATGACTTCGCAATATAAAAACGCGAATGAGAAAAACCTAATCCTCGCTCGCAAACATCACGAGTAATCTGCGAGAAACACTCTCCATTTACTTTTATGAGAAACCCTTCT
Organism: Moricandia arvensis; assembly: GCA_905132765.1. Lineage (NCBI taxonomy): Eukaryota > Viridiplantae > Streptophyta > Magnoliopsida > Brassicales > Brassicaceae > Moricandia > Moricandia arvensis. The sequence goes on along the minus strand of CAJHQP010006286.1, from coordinate 30,527 downwards.
TGTAAAAATTACACAAAAAATCTTTTGTATATTCATACCAAGTCTGATGAAACAACTTTCAAAAATAAACATAACATGTTTTACGAAGAAATTTCGCATAGCAAAAAAAACGAAGTTGGTTTGCTCACGACTTTGGACAAACCAATCTAAACTTTATCTTCTTGCACTATGATCTAATAGTCTCTTCCTTTAGTCATGCGGTTTTCGCTGGCTTCTGCGTTTCACTTCCCTCGGTTACATCTGAGCAGAAATCATCCCGCAAACTGAATCCGCACGGGTCATGTACAATCCTCTTCCTCAGACAAAAAGGAAACATATTTTCACTACGATAAGAGAAAACATTATATGAAAACATTCATCGTATAACTGAAACCCTATAGTGGAAAATCATTTTGTACAACTAGTTGGCCAATCTGAACACAGAAAACTCCTGGCATATTTGGCTATAATTCTCGATAAATGCTCTTTGGCACTCAGCCAATAATGCCTTCTCATAGAAGTCTGAACCAGAACTCGGCATCGCCTTTAAGGACATTTCTAAAATAATGACCTTAATATTAACACGAAAGTGCCTTGGTCAAATACTTGATATTACAACGTCCTTGGCTATCCGTGCCAAACACAGCCTTTACCCCACGCCAAAACATTCAAACGACCACCGCTCTGTCCAATAACTTAACGGCAAAACGACAATCCGCGATTCATCTAAAACGCCAAGTGACAATTACAAATATAATTATTGCCTAACCCAGAAGTGGAAATCATACGATAAAATTCTTTATAACAAGAATTAGTCCTAGCAGCCAAAAGGTTAGCCAAAAATTTGAACTTGTCAACAAACGACCAAGTTCTATATGTTTTACAATTCACTTTAAGCCCGCAATGTTTTACCCGTAAAACGCGGCATATAAGGAAACACTCATAAAAAGATCCTAGAGCTATATGAAACATCTTTAAAAATACATGAAGTAAATCTCGGCTAACCAAACCTTCACAAAGTACAGTGAAGCAAGACGCTTCTTCCCATGGACAAATTGACTCGACCCATTGGTCATAATTCCTCTATAACAAATATAAAATTTAACATCCAAACCGGAACGACAGTTTTGGCTGCAAAACATCCACGAACAACCCAATTCGTTTCTCTCATAAGGTTAAAACGAAACCTTTGCGCCACCGCAGAAACATCTCTAAGCCGCACACAAGAAATGCGGCATACGAAAGAAAACTTATATACAAAATGGTTTTGGTTAATTCGTTAAACAAAAACCTTCATCTGTGAAACCTCCGCAAACATACCAAAGTACTCATTAGCCACAAGGTCAAATGAGACCTTAACGTCAAACATGAAAAAATTCTCTAGCACGTTCTCAAACGTAAAATTTTACTCGAAAGAAAAAATCCAGTATTTAGTGCTGCGAGACGTCACAAAAAATCGAAGAACCAGTTTTCGAAGTTATCTTCCTAGATAATAGTTCTGTCTCAGAAACTCAAACATTCATATGCACTAACATCTTCTCAAACACACATCTTTCACGAACGCTCAAACTCAAACGGTAACACTTACCATTCCGTTCGTTGCTGATCACAAGAAATGAACTCCAACATCCTAAACAGACTTAGCCATCACCCCCCATAGATATAGACTCGAACATCTGACACAAGAATAATAGTGCGCTATAAAAGAAATCCAAAATTTTGATCAGCACTTCTAGACGGATTCAAAATTGTCTCATAAACTAAGAACTTTTCACAAACTTAAATATTGAGACAGAATCAGGTCAAAACCGCAACGGGTGATTTAAGCCGAAACAGTCATCACAAACCCTAAACCGATAGTAAGCCTAGGTCTTTCCCTAAACTCAGCACACTGATCTTACATATCTCAAGGCAAAGTATCAACAGACCAATACGAGATTCCAAAATAAGCCTCTTCGCTTATATTTGTATGTTTTTGAGAATCCACGAACTAAAAGCCTTCGAGTACTCTCATATTATGCAACGACAAGTATAATGATCCACAGAGCGTTATAAATGAGATGACAAATCACACTCTTTCTCTTGTCTCAGTGTATGGCTAATGTATGCATTTTTAAAAGGAGATAACCCACGACTTCATAATTCCAAAACACATAACTAGAACGTAAAGGTCTCACTGGAAAACAAGGTCGTTTGAAATTTAACACCAAGATAAACTACGAAAGGCTTGATCCTTTGAACAAGGGTACATAAGCAGCCTACATAAGGCGCAACCCCAATCTTATCACATTCCATTCTTATGAGGAAAGTTTCTTGTGGAAGTGAGCAAGTAAAGAATTTGAAAACTCATTCCACATACTTATAGAGAAAGAAATCTATTGTTCACCCTCGTACTTTCAGCCATCAATTCCGCCTAACTTACCTAACACCTCGCAAGAACATCAAAACGATTCTTGCAAGCTGGGGGGCTAACTGTTGGGGTCAAAATCGGTCATGAAAGAATGAATGTCTAGAAACCACCTTGGACATGTTTCCTCTCTTCAAAGTAAAGAAGCAAGAACTAAAACCTCGTAAGATTTGAAGAATTGAAGTAACGAACTCTAGCTCGATGTCTTGTAAAACAACCTCCAAATAAAAGACGATAATATGAGAAAGAGACATGTCCGGATGTCTCATAAGGCAACCACATCGCCTCCAAGTCTCGTCGCCCACGGTTGACAAGACGTGGTGTGTGTATCGCCGCTTGTGGGTGACAAAAATTGGTGATGGTCTCGTCGTCCATGGGCGACAAGCCACGTACCAAGTCTCGTAGCTCACGGGCGACCAGACCGTCATCAAGTCTCGTCGTCCATGGACGACTTCTCGGAAGTCAAATTCACAACATAACAAATATTACATACGTTCAATCATATAACAGTTTCACTGGAAAACTTCTCGGAAGTCTTATGGAACACTTCTGGGAAGTCTTCTGGAAGACTTAAGTTTAAAGCGGTAAATTGAAATATAAGCAGGAAATTTAAAGCGGGAAACTGAAATATAAGCGGGAAATTTAAGTGAGAAATTAAAATATAGGCGGAAACTGAAATTTTAAGTGAAAATTAAAATTTTAAATTTCATGAAAGTTAAAAAGTATATCTTATGATATAAGAAGATACATTAAACCATATTACTTGATATTTTTGAAGTTACTTAACACTTTTGAAAGTTTAAAAATATATCTTTAAGTTACTTAACAAGTTTACAAAAACTAACGTAGAAGACTTCCAAGGAAGTCTTCTAGCAGACTTACACGAAAGTCTTCTCAGATTAGCTAGAAACATTAATAAACATGAATATTGGTAAACTCATAATTAAAACCAATTAAGTTATGAAATTCATTCAGGAATCCAAATATCGATTAATATACATGAATTAACAAGAAAATGCTACAAAGTCTTTATAGTTTTAGAAAAATGAAACTTTATTAAACATTGACATAGATGACTTCCGAAGAGTTCCAAGGAAGTCGTCTAGAATACTTACACGGAAGTCGTCAAAAAGGCCATATTTGCAATTGAAAATTTACAAAGAAAGACTTCTAGAGAGGTCTACTCTAAAGCAGACTTCTTTGAAAATCTTTCTTTGTAAATTATTGCCTTACTTTTGTTTTCAAAAAAATCTCAAAAATACCAGAGAAGATCTCCCGGTAAATTCTCTAGGATAAACAACTTCGTTTTACAATTGACCAAATTGTGTCAGAAATTTGATTTTTTCCAGACGGCTTATTTGTAAGTCGTCTCGATGAAAAAAAACTTAAATATTTAATATAAACTAGACGACTTATATGTAAGCTGTCTCAAGTTACTTTTGCAGTTAGAAAATAAAACTTAAATATTTAATTTTAACTAGACGACCTACATGACGGACGACTTACATGGAAGTCTTCTATGATATTCAAGGTTTGACCAGAGTATCAGAAACAATTTCTAGAAGACTTCCGCGTAGGCCGTCTACCAGAAGACATACATATAGGTTGTCTGGCTAAAATTAAATATTTATGTTTTATTTTTCAAATGCAAAAGTAACCTGAGAGGACTTACATATAAGTCGTCTAGTAAATATTAAATATTTAAGAATTGTTTTTTAGCCAAATGACTTAAATATTTAAGTCTTCTAGAAAAACTCAAATTTTTGACACAATTTGGTCAAATACAAAACTAACATGTTTATCCTAGACGACTTACCGGGAGGTCTTCGATGGTATTTTTGAGACTTTTTTATTAACAAAGAAAACTGGAAGACTTCCAGATAAATCGTCTCTAAAAATACATATAAAATTCAATTGCAAAACTAACCTCTGCATTGACCAGACGACTTTCGTGTAAAAATTCTACGTCCAAAAGACTTACACAGAAGTTGTCTAGGCGAAAAAATATGGAAAAAATTGATTTCATACCTTAAATTAGTGAGATAACTTCTTTAACACACAAAACTCTTCTCCAAGCACATATAAGCTCAAAAGAAAGCGACCCACCAAGAATCGTAAGCTTGAATCAAAATCTTAAATTTCTAAGATGAATATAGAGAGAAAGTGAAAAAAGATTTAGTTTTTGAGCATAAGAAATGAGATAAGAGAATTGAAAAACCGATTTGTAGGTACATTAAGAGCTTCAAATTGGTTATTCATGGTGGTTGGTGTATTGATGGCAACGTCATCATTGTAAATACTTGATGAATATGAGGATGATAGAGTAAAATACTCATTTTCAAAAAGAGGAAAAATAATAGTATTTTGTGAATAATCAGAACTTTTGGAGTGAATAGGGCAAATGCAAATTTCAAAAAAAAATTATGGGTTAATTTTATGTTTGACTTTAAATTTTGAGTCATTTTTGCAAAAAACTCAACAATCTATCATAAATTTGGTTATACAAAGATTTAGATTTGCTTTTTTATTATGAAATCTTTTTTTTTACGACGATGAAATCATTATTTATAATAGAAAATACTAAAGTTTTTATTCTGATACTTTTTATGAAGCATATTACTGATCAGAGTCATCTGACGGTCTGACCATCGTCTTTTCTGGTTTCAAAATACAATATAAGTAAAGTTTCTAAAAAGTAAAATATACAATATGAGTCAGTTGACTTAAAAGAAAAATTAGTTGGGAGAGATGTCGCAGCACTAAGAGAGGTAAAGAGCAACGAGTTCCACCTCCTTACAAATAAGAGCCGAAGAAAACTGAGACCAATCGTATCATTTACTTTTGCTTTCTTATTTGCTTTTCTGCAAATGATCACTTTCTCATTATAGACCATATCTATCAATATTCAATAATGTTCGATCTGTGGACCCGCTTTTAATCTTTTTTCTCATTTTCTCCGTTCCAATTTTTTATGCCAAAAGTTGTAATTTGCAAACATGTGATCACATATTATTATTATTTGAACAATCGTCTTCTTAATGCTGTCATACTTATATTAATCTCACCTATTTAAGACAAAAGAAAGCAAACAGAGACATTATTGCCACTTCTATCTCCCATGGAAACATCCTCCTGCATAAACAATATATTCAAATAAATGTAACACTAACAAAAATGAACTTTAGACTACAAAATTTTAATCAAGAAAAGAAAGAGAAATGAAATATCAGTTATGAACTTTTGTGATATGTAAAAGCTATCAGAGCTTTGAAATTTTAGAAGTTGAAAATTATGATAATATTCATGTTAGGCTTTGGCCTCATAGACTTCATGTTCAAATTAAATCCTCAACATAAAGATTTCTTAATTAGTTGATAATCTCAACATCTTCAAATCAGTAAAAATCTAAAATATTAACATGCAGACAGTGCTATTTAATTAGATAATACATAACCACATCTTCTGTCTTGTCACCATACCTATTGCATTTTATTCAAATAACACATAACCATGGAATATGATAGAAAATGTTAAAACAAACTATAATCAAAGCAAATCAAACCTGTTTAATAAGAACTTACGGCAATAATAAATGCTACATTTCATGTCTTCTTTCATGCCATTTCCACAATGCAACAAAATCTATCGTGTCTTCCGTCGATATTGCAAGAAACAACCCAAAATCAACCCTACGACAACAAACAAAACCCACATATCCATGAGATTCAATGTATAAGAAACGGAAGAAATTTAGGAGTAGCCCAAATCAAAAACTAATTATACATTTCATAATTTATATTACAGATCAAAAAGTTAATTAAAAAATAACAAGCAAGTTACGAATATTTGTATTCATCCATAGAAGCAGAAAAGCTTGTCGTTGAAGATAGCGCCTCTTTCTATAAAGATTCTTTTGCACTTTAGATGGGGTTCTTAATTTTTTGACCTCTTTTTTTTTTTTTTTTTTTTTTACATTTTTCCGGATAAGAGACGTCACTTATGTCTCTTATTTAAGAGACGGTTCTTAAGTTTTTTTAGTTAAAATTAAGAAACGGTCTCTTAAGAAAATAAGAACCTCTTGTTAAGAAACCTGCATTAATCATGCTCTTCCTGAGCAATGGTGAAAATGACTGCATCTAAAAATTTACAACCCACTGTAAAAATGAGAAATCTATAGCGCCAGTAATATGGATAACAAACTGAAGAACCCGAAAAAGGCTATGTTAAGAAATGAACATCCTAGTAGCCTACATACATGGCTCAGCCCAAAATGCTTAAACATTCCCTTAACTGAGATCACTGGTTTCTCTATATCAAACTCATAACATTATGATTTCAAAGAAACAAAAGAGCAATTTCTTCTTTTCCAACACCAAATCTACAAAAGTATTCAGTCTTTATCATCAGAGCTTCTTCTGAATGTTCCACAAAAGGTGATTTGTGTCTACACATCAACTCCCACTTCTCCTCATTCTCAGAACTAACTAACAATACACTCTGTCCTTTCTACCACCGGCGTTCTAAGACTCCGCATTTTCTTCAAAACAATGCTCTGAATCAAACTCTTCAAACAGTATTTTCAGCTTAACCAACAAACGAACAACGAATCTATGCACCATCACATATAACACGAGGAAACGCTAAAAATACCAATCACTACCACCATCATGAACCCTACATCAATCAACTTAACCAATATTAAACCAATCTCTTCATGAATGGAAAAAAACAATATTTCCTCTTTATACAAGTTACCCAACTTGTTCAAAGGAAACCCAAATCTAGATAATCACAAGTTGTTTCCAACACATGCAAATTCTCAAAGAAGAACTTCTTCTCATATAAATATTTGATTACCTCGCTGTGATCAATGCCAATGCTCTCGAAGATAAACTTAAATTGAGTAGGAGAACGTTGTAAATGAGAAATCTTTTTTTTGTCAACAAGGAGAATTCATATTTTGTAAGGTTAAGTGATTAAGTTAAGAATCCATTTATTAGTTTAATTAAGTTGTAAGGATAGGGAAGGAAGATAAACCTTTTTATAGCATGAGAAACACTGCCTTGAAGAGCTAAATGCATTGATTGAGTAATTGTGGTAAGAGTGGTCAACGAGTCACGGTTAAGCCGGTTCGACCGGCCGATCTGATTCGGTTTTCAAAACACTGGATGAAGCCTAAAATTCGGTAATCACCATATATGAAGAATACAAAGATGACAAATGAGCTAACCTTCCCTAAGACTTATTAGACAAAATACTTACTTGCAGACTCACAAAATAAACTTTTGTGAAAGCCCGCTAATTATCCCTAATAGAAGACAATTATACTTGCTAAGAGATGGACACATGACAAATCACTAAAACCTTTATTTTCCTACGTACCGCCTAAGTGAGAGAATCTCTTTCATATAATAAAATTAATAGTGTAATTATATATATATATAGTTTAATTTGTTAGATTACTAACTAATATGTTCAACAACTTATTACACTAAATTTTAAAAATGATTATTTTTAATATTGTGGAACATAAGTGAAAACCAAGAAATCAGAAAAAAAATTCTTATAGATAATTAAAATCTATATGAGCAATTGATTCTTTTATTTTATTTTCTTTAAAAAGAAGTATGTGGAAAACTTTTGGTTGCTTACTGAAAGAATTTTAAAACCATCTATATTATTAAAATAGAAGTTATGACTTTTTTTCCATTTGTGGCATTTTAGTTGGATTCTCCCTTAAAAATTGATAATATATATCATTAATACTAATAATATAAAATATATGTAACTAACTTAATGATAACTAGACGTGGATCCGCGCGACCGCGCGGGTTTTAATTTTCTGTTTATTTTTGTATTTGTACTATATGATGTATTTTAATATTTATGTGTTTTAAACCATCATTTGGTTGTGTAAACCATCTATTGTATGTCCAATAATCAATATTATTAGATTTTGATCCACGCATGTATTAGTTTTATATATTGATATTTGTTTTTCATAATTAGTGTTATATATTTTTGATGTGTCGCCATATAATTAATTGTACTCAAAAAGACCCGGACTGAATTGGGTAATATGGTTATTTTTGGTACAAATATATATTGGTTATTTGAATATTTTTAGATTTATATACATTAGAACCTCTAAGGATCCAACTCGCAACTTACACATAAATTTATAATATTCAAGCGGGACCTAATTTCAAACCCCAAAAAATTGATATCCGAAAGGAATAGCTCATATCTGAAGGATACCCAATATTCATGTTTAGCTGATTTTGTAAACTAACAAAAATGACTATATTAGCTTAACCTACGCAAGTAATAGTTTCCATATTTAATATGTAGGACACTGAATATACTATTATGTTTTGATTTTATATCTATTGACTTGGTTTATTTATGAGTAGATAATATGATGTATTTTTTATGGAAACAAATATTAATCTAACTGGAAAAGACAAATATTAAAATATGTAGTTTCATTTAATTATTAGTGGCATGGAAGTTCAAATAACTTTGAAAACTAAGGGGCATTTTTAATGGGTACTTCTGTTTTAATAAGATAGATATCTTTTGATATCTTTCATTTTAAATATATATATATATATATATATTATATATATTTTTTAATTTTTTTAACAAATTTGCTGAAAAAAATATTTTAACAAGATCTCAGTTAAAAAATTTATGTGAATATTTTCACTAATTTCGTAAATAATAATAAAATATTATTATAACATTAATATATATTCAATTATCGCTTATTAAATGCAAAATAAAAATCCTATCATATTTTATTCATTTTATTATCAAATCCATCATATTAAAAAATATTATACTGAACTGAATATAATAAAATTATAATAAATTGATTATTAATATATTTTATTTTCAAAATATAAATATTTATGTTAAAAATTATAATATATTAGCAAAACGGGTTAACACACTATACTATATTATATATGTATACAATTAAGTATTTTAAACTTTTATATATACAAGAATATTTTATCTAACATAATTAACATAAAAATACTAAAAAGTAATCTAAAACTTTGAAGTGAGGGTAAAAAAACATATGTTGTTTCATGTATATATTGATTCTTTAATAATCAAATCTAAATCCAATAAGACACATATATTATAGATGCGACAAATACATGTGGATGATTTAAAACAAGTGATTAATTACGACATATAATCTATAAAATTATTATATTTGAAATATTTGTAAAAATATGATTAAGTTAAAAATATATCACTAATAATGTAAAATATATATTTATAAATATATAATGAAATCATATATTCGCGCAACCGCGAAGTTAAAATCTAGTTTAAGTTACAAGTTACTATTTCACAAAAAAAGAGTTACTAAACGTGCACGTTTTATATTACAAACTTTAACTACTATGTTATAGACGTGCATATTTTATATTACAAACTTTTAGTTACTACTTAAAAAGCATCTGAGCATCTCTCATGTATTTTGTGTACTCCATAATAAATAACGCAATTTTGTTATTCAAAATTTTATGAAATTCGGATTTTACGAAGTCACTCCGAATTTTATTAATCAATTTCCTATTTCAAAATAGAGAAATGATAAAATTTTCAATTCTTTTTTATTTTGAAATAGAGTAACAAATAAAAAGTCATTTTCACTCGATAATGGAGTGGAAAATAAAAAATGTTTTCAAACTCCATTTTAAAATAAAAATAAATAAATTATAGTTATTAAATGGAATTAGGTTAGAGTAGTCAAGTATGTTTTGGCATGTTAATAACTGATAAAAGGGGGCACACCCAAAAGAAACTGAGGACCAAATAAAACATTGAAGAAAGATCGTCCTTAAAGTTGAAACTCAGTACAGATTAACAACTAGTGAGAAGATGGGCCGAGCCACATGGACCGGTCAGTCGCTAAGTTTCCCTATTAATTAGGCTTTGCTCAATTCATCAAAACAACAGCAAATATTAAAGCTTTTCTCATCAACTGAAAGAATGTGGTTGATCATATTCTCTTGATTCTGTCACCATCAGCAACCAGAACCCTTCACTGGCTAGGGTTCCAACCGCCTTTCTTACCTGATTAAGAAAGGTCACAACAACAGAGACTTTTGTTAGTTTATATGTCCTATTATGAGCTGATCAGACCTTTTAATATGCAAGAAAAGTTTTAAAAATGACTCACATCATGAAGGTGAATCTCGGTGTTTATGTTGCCTCCATGCTTCTTCAGTTCTTCAAGTAGCTGCGCAACATTTCCCATCGTAATTAGTAAACCTCAGAAGAACGGTTTCTCTAACAAGTATAATATCATTTGCTAGCATTGTTTCGTTCTGAAAAGTTGGGATGATAAAGGAGGAAAGCAGAAGGATTACCTCTGATAAGCGCATTGCTGATCCTCCAATTTGCATTTTCTCAAGAGTTATGTCTCGAATTGACGACACAAGGATGTCCCGTCTCATTCGTTCACTTGCTGAGACTCCAGTGTTTATCAGGTCCATGTCAATAGTCCCTTCACCAATATTAAACAAAAAAAAAGCGTTTATTGTTAGAAATATGTATTAAATCTAGCCTCATGGTAATAGTGATAAAACTTACCAGTGGCGTGATCGGTTGCTGATTGCTGCATTGCAACTCTGAGAAGTCGAAATGCCTCCTCCACGTCATGTTTTTCAAACCTGTATTATCCATCACAAGAACTAAATGTTAATTGATTTTGAGATGACAAAAAGAAACTGCATCAAAGATTCAGGTTAGTATATGAGGAGTCTTCACTAACCCATTCAGAGAAACGCATTCGAGCCAAGGCCTCACTAAGTCTGATCAGGCTTTCAATTTGCCTAGGAGTCGCTGTTATGACCTGTGTCAGATTCAGAGAGTCAAGGCATGAGACTGACCAACCGTAGCATTGTTATGACAGCACAAAAAAAAACAATTAAGTTCTTAGACAAACCTTTTTGCTACTACCAGCAAATTTCCCTGCTTTTCTAAGCTCAACATAACCGCGGGTCAGCTCCTCTGCAGCTTCATCTGATAGTTTAGGATGAATGTTCTTGCGAGCATAGCTAACATAGCTTGTCAGTGTAGTGATGTCCAAAGCTTCCTCTTGTGCACTCTGCAAATTGAGATAAAAGGATACCAACTGAAGTAAGATACGGGCCCAACATTACCTTCTATAAACATATACCGCGGAAAGATACAAGACCTCTGCGTTCTCAAAGTGTAGGGCCACAATATGCTTTGCAAGCCTTCGGTCAGTCTGCTCATCAGGCTTGTCAAGAATCAAGTAGATTAAATCGAATCTAAGACGCAAAATGAGATAATATTAGCAACATGAAATAGAGAGCCTCTTCTGCAAGAATCCTAAAATAAAAACAGCACTTTCGTTGAAGGACTGAAGCGTACCTAGAAAGCAAGGTCGGAGGAAGGTGAATATTCTCAATAACAGAAAGCCGCGGATTATAGCGTGAGCCACTGGGATTTGCGCAAGCCAACACAGAGGTCCTAGCATTTAGAGATGCAATGATACCAGCCTTTGCTATTGAAACAGTCTGCTGTTCCATAACCTGGCAGAGCAACAATGTTTCATCAGTAATCCATTTTGTGCACTAGTGACGAGGCGCCTGAAACTGCAAGCGATAACTTGAGCAATGCTAAGAAGAAGAGACTAACAAACCTCATGCAGCATGCTCCTCGCACTGTCAGACATTTTGTCAAATTCATCAATACAAGCAGATACCACGGTCACTAAGAACAAGAGCTCCACTCTCCAAACCTAAATGAAGTAGCATTCATGTTAACAGGATCTTTAGCTACATAAAATTGATTACAAATTGATTAGCGCTTGAAGAAGATTCCTGAAAATACAATTGATTACAAAATGGATTGAAAACGAAATGAACATACAGTTTCTCCTGTCCAGGATCTTAGCTACATAAAGCTGTCAAACCAACAGCTGAGCTCCCTCGCCCACTTGTGTAAATCCCACGTGGAGAAAGCTTATGAATGTACTGAAGCAGCTGAGACTTGCTGGTACCAGGGTCACCAACAAGTTAAGATGTTGATGTCACCACGAAAATTAGCACCAGACGCCAAGTTCAAAGCATTTCCTCCAAAAAGCTTCACATTATACATTTGTCTCAGTAAAAGGAACTAATGTTATTTAGAATTAGTTGAACCTATAGCCAAGTATCGAAAGCGTTATATCACCTGGCACAGGAAGACCCTTTTTCACATCATCCAACTCCCAAATGTTTGGTGCTAGTGAACTAGCAAGCTTCTCATATATATCTGGTTGTTTAGAGAGTTCTTCAAACTTCTCAGCTGGAAAGAACCCCAAAAAAAACTGATTGGAATGGTGGGACAAAAGGATAATTACAAAACTTAAGATATATTCAGTTAAAAGAAATAAAAAACCTTCTCCTCATCTAACTCTACATCTTCATCGACTCTACGAAGACTGTTGTCAATATCCATAGGATCCTCTGGCAGCCATTCTTGTCTTACTTGCTTTCTTTATATGAAGGCAATCGATGTAGGTCTATACTCCGACATTTCATAAGAGAAAATAAATAACAATGTCAGAACATAAAATGGATAATGAGGAATTACAAACAGAAGAAAAGATAAGATGATATGCCTAAAACACAGATTCACAGTCCTGTGAGCAGGCCCTACTCGGACGCGTCATTGCTCTGGTAAAATTCCAGTGACCTATCCAGAAAAACAAGCTTTGACTGTCACGGATAACCTCAGTACCGCATGTATTAACCTTATAACAATAATGTTTTTACCTCAATTCTATCACCAGGCTTTCCCATTATCAACTAGCTTATCATGCAGCAACAAGCTAACAGTGTGAGGTGTTCCTCCTTCAGGAATCTCATCAGGCGTTCCTGAAGCCTCACAATCTGCTTATCAGCAAACCTGATTCACGAATGAAGGGAAATTAGCTACAGGATTAAACAGAATCCGACAAAAACCCATGTCCTAGCTAGAATTTACCTGCATCGGTTATGCACTAGAGTCATTGAGTTCTTAGCAAGGCACTCTTGTTTCAAGCAAGTAGGAGGCTCACTTATTTTCCCTAACAATAAAACAAGTTTACGAGAAAGAAACAATGCAGACATACAAAGAGATGGATGAATCCACGTGATCAGATTACCTCTATCAACGATGATAGGGTCAGAGAAGTAACCACAAACGAGGCATCTAAACACCGCTTCCCTGATTTCGGAATGATTGAGCTACTCCGAATGATCATTCCTTTCAAAGAGATCATCTTCTCGATATCTGACCAAGCAAAACACACATTCAAACATAGGCTACGCTAGCCACTAGAGAGAGGCTGAGAATGAAAACAAAACTAACCAGATGGGTTGAGATTTCTCATGGAAGTAGAAGTCCTGAGGTTAAAAATCCTAACTTGAACATGTTTGTCGAACAAACGATTGATAGAGGAAACAATATCCATCAGCACGATATCAAAGATAGCGAGAACTTCCAAGGGATAACGAACCATCTTGTTGTACAAATCAGGATCATAATCAAAAACATCATAGGCATCAACATCAATCCACTCTCCTTCAATCTCAATCACCTTACGTATCGAAGCCATATACTTCCCTTCTCTAAACAAATCGTCACTACTCTCTTTAGCCTCTCTGAAATGCTTAACGAACATTTCAATGGCGGATTTGACATCTTGGACACTGATGTTGGTTCCCCAGACGAAAGTCGGAGTGGTATCGTCGGCGCCGTCTTCTCCACCGTCATCGGAAGAGGGAGGTGCTTCGTCGGTATGTGAGCGAGTCGCTGGGAGATTACCTCGGTTGGATCTGGCGGCGGAAGGACGAGAAGTGGGAGGAGTGGAGTTTGAGGCTCCGAGGCGTGAAGGCGGTGGAGGAGTGGCGAACTGTGACGGGGTGGAGGATCTTGCTCGCCGGCGACTTCGGAGGGAGGATGGGGAAGAGTAGGTGTTACCGATTGGGCTTGAAGCGTTTTCGTCGGGAGAAGAAGGACCTGCACGTAGTGAGACTAATCAAAATCACGTCATGGTTTAGGTAGAGAGAGAGAGACAGAGAGTACCGTCGTTAGTGTTGCCGGGAGGAGAGTCGGAAGCCATGGCTGCTCGGAGAATTTTGTGTGTGTGAGAGAGAGTTAGAGAGAAATGAGGTTTCGGCGCTTTTTAGTGAGAAGAGATGAATTAGGCGGGACTTGCACTTGATTTTGGCGCCATTATTAGTCTGGGTTTTTATGGGCCTGTTACTTGGGCCTTTTATTAACTTTGACCCGAAGCCTAAGTAAATCATTTGATTTTTGACCATTCCTAGGCAAAAAACATTCTTTAGACCTAATCTTTACTCTATTTGGTGATCGTTTTTTCTCTTTGATTTTGGCGCCATTATTAGTTGGGCTTTTAATGGGCCTGTTATTCATTTTGACAGTGGTAATGATCGCATGCATGCGGTTAATTTAACCGTGTACAAACAAGAAAAAATGATTCTATCTTGAATCTTGATTAGTAGTATGCATGCAGTTTATCATTAGATGAAATTTGAATAAGAAAAAAAACAAGAAAATCCTCAATCTTGATTCTATCAAATGCTAAAAGCTAAATGTTCATCATCGATTCTTTCTGCTAAGTAAGAGATCATAAACGTTTCCAATTCACACAAAAGCATCAGAGTAGTAAACATCCAATCCCACTCTTATTCAAATCGAAAAGCAATTCAAACTACCATTTTACAAAGATGATTATTCAAGAAATGACCTAAAGCTGACGAAGAAAGCTTCAAGAAAATCGAAGAGCATCATCATCATCAGCACCTGAATCTGATGCTGAGCCCATGCTTGCCGAAGACGCAACCACGTTTCGTGAATCCTCTCTTCCAACTTTCTTCATCCTGTCTCTCTTCAGCTTCTTGCTCACGTCATGTTCTTCAGCTTCGTCGTCGCATTGATCCTCGTCCCAGTGGGGGTGCATGTAATCTCCGTACTTGATTCCATCCGAAGAACCACAAAGAAACAGCGCCGTCCCGCCAAGCAAGCCACCGCCGTTTTCATCGACGACAGCCTCCATAAGCGTCTGACGTGGTGGATAGATTCGTTCGCCATTCTCTCTCCTTCTTGTGGTTCAACGGAGGAGGAAAGTGTTATCTTATATACTGATACTCTAGACGCAACGTCTTAATGTGATTTTGGACACGTCACCCACACTCGATTAATTTGATTTAGCAGAAAGGAATTAATTAATTTGAGTGTATGTTAACTTGTATTTTGCTTTGAATCAACGAATGAATCAGTGAGAAAACGGAACATCACAATGGGCTTCTCGAGAAGAAAAAAAGCATTAAAATGGGCTTTTCTTCGGCCCAAAGATGCAACGTGTTTCCAACTCTATTGCACAAACATGAACATCGTCGTTCTCTTCCACTCATATGAAAATCCAAAATAAAAACAAATATCAGAGAGGTCTAACTCTGCGAAATCCAAATCTCTCTCCCCAGTTTTAGATCGGAGAAGATGTCTACGTTCAGCGGCGATGAGACTGCTCCCTTCTTCGGCTTCCTCGGCGCTGCCGCCGCCCTCGTCTTCTCCTGTAAGCACTGCTTCTCTTCTATTCGCATCTGATTCAGATGATCGCGTTTCTGTCAATCACGATGTTCTATAAGACTTTTGTATTACATCGTTTGCCTAAATGATTGAGTAATTAGTTTTTTTTTTGTTTCGTTGGATCTGCATCTACATGATCAGATAGATACTTCAAACTGTATGTAATTTTTAAATGTGTAAGTTAGTAACGTGTTTTTTTCAAAAAAAAAAGAAACTTAGTCACGTGGATGTGGTTCATATATATATCTGATGATCATATGTTTGAACAATGCTATTTCACCATAAGGTATATGTAATGTCAAAGTTTTATACTTAGATCAGATGAGTTTTTTGGGTCATATTAAGACAAATGTTACTGGATTGGGTTAAGGTATGGGAGCTGCTTATGGAACTGCAAAGAGTGGTGTTGGTGTGGCTTCAATGGGAGTGATGAGACCTGAGTTGGTGATGAAGTCCATTGTACCTGTTGTTATGGCTGGTGTGTTGGGTATCTATGGACTCATTATCGCTGTGATCATTAGTACTGGTATCAACCCAAAGGCTAAGTCTTACTACCTCTTTGATGGGTACGCACACCTTTCGTCTGGTCTTGCGTGTGGTCTTGCTGGTCTCTCAGCTGGAATGGCCATTGGAATCGTGGGAGATGCTGGAGTCAGGTTTGTTTGCTCCTCTTTTGCAACTATACAAATATACCAGTGGATGGAACTTTTTGACTTGTTTGGTTTTGGAAAAATGTTGTCAGGGCAAATGCTCAGCAGCCTAAGCTTTTCGTGGGGATGATTCTTATCCTTATTTTTGGCGGAAGCTCTTGCTCTCTATGGTCTCATTGTAGGCATCATCTTATCCTCTCGAGCGGGTCAATCCAGAGCAGAATGAGAAACAAAGCAAATGTCAGGTAATGATTATTTTGTTTGGGGTTGCCATCTCTGTTCCTTCCTTTGGTGGTTGCTTGAGGGTAGGATGTTGTTAATTGTTTGGTTCGGAATAAGACGACAAGTTGGCATGTTTTGTATTCTTTGTATTCGTCTGGAGGAACTTCATGATATTCTATTTGTAAAGAAGTTTGCTTCTTAAACCATCTTTGAGTGTTATTATGATATTTATCTTCGGTGTCTTCCAGTTTTAGTTTATAAATGGAAGATAGCTTTTTAAACGAATAAAACATGAATTAACATAGTTGGTTTAACTAAAGTGATGTTAATAGGTTTTGAAGATACTCATATGTATAAAACCAAAATGATCAAAAAAAATTCTCGCGATTGAAATGTACCTTCTTCCTTGATAACACTCTTTTGCAGTCTCAAACGCACCTTTTGTTCGAGACGGGTGGTCATAGGAAGCCAACAAATCTTGCTCCTCCGTTAACTGATCCAAATGTTGCTAATCTGCAAGGAAATTGTAGGCCAATTAGCTGGCTTTGAAAAACGGTACTTTAATCGTATTTTGTTAATACAGTATTCAGTAAATTAGAAAACAATATATGATATATGAATTGCATTTAATTTTTTTTACTTGATATTTGTAAATTTAATAGCTTGGGTATGTTAATTATTTGGTTTCTAACTTTTAAAGTATGTATTTTAAAGAAATATTGACTTTTCTTGATCTTTCCAGTTAATTAATTATAATTTAATAATATATTGGTGGATTTGTCTTTGGAAATTGATTTCAAATATTAAAATCATGTGTTGAAAATCATTAGATAATTATAAAATTGAAAGAAAGTAAACAAAAAAAAGGTTAATAATCCAAAACAGAAAGTGGCAAATAATTCCTTCACAAGGATCAAACACAATCCAAAAGATAATAGCTGCTTCAAGGAATGGACGGATTTGACCACAGTTCTTTGGTATTGTCCGATGTTGTTGTATAGTTCCATTCAGGTTACCTTCCAGTGCCGGTCGTCCACTAACATTTACTGCCTAAAGTATATATCAAAATTATTGTCCCTTGTAAATATTGAAACCATCACCTAAAAGTAATATATAGAACGTGCAAGCCATTATACCAAAGGAATTATTCAATAATAATGCCCTTGTTAAAAAAATAAAGTTGTGATTATCCATTTGTATTATAAGATAAAGTTTATCTTCTTAGTTTTGCTTTTTTCTTAACGTCGGTCACTTTTACTCTCTATAATAGAATCATACGAAGTGAATAATATGCACACCTGAAAATTTTCCACTTCTTCTTCTGTCACTTCATTATCTCTTTCGTACTACTATATAGATACAATATAAAATCTTAACAACATATATATATTAATAGCTAAAAATTATAACCTCTCATATAATTTTAAAACACGTTATGAGTACGAGGTTCTTATACCAAACAAAGTTATACTAGTGAGGTAAAGTTTAATTTATGTTTTTCAATAATTTTAAATATTTTAATTTTGTTATTGTTTCGAAGGGAAGGCTCTGCCTTCTCCGTTTATTTTTCAGGATGATAAGCGTTGCCTTCTCTGACTGATTGTTAAGATGGGCTATGTCTTCACGATCAGAGAAACACGTGGTAGACTTTGCCTCGGTGAATAAAAAAAGAAAAAAAGTCAACATGGAAGACTATGTCTCCTCAGACCTTAAAAAAATGATGATTAGTGTAGAAGACTATGTCTCCTCGGATCATGTGGAAGGCTAAGCCTTCAATTTTATTTATGGTCTTTAAATTTTGCAATTTAAGTTTGTGCTTTTAATTTTTGCCTTTATATTATCGTATTTATTATATTTTAAAATATGTTATTCTATGAATACAGTTATCATGTCGAATTTGACAAAGCTCGAAACAAATGCCCTTGGTATTACGGGAAATAACTATATGACTTGGGCAGTGGGTGCAAAGATGCACCTGAGAGGAAACGGGCTTTTGGAAACCACTGATAGTTCGAAAACGGTGTCGGATGAAAAAAGGGTAAAGCCATGATATTTTTACGACACCATATACATGATAGTTTAAAAGATGAATATATTACGAAAGAGGATCCTACGGACCTCTGGCAATATTTAAAAGAGAGGTTCGATCACCAAAAATATGTGATTTTACGAAAGCTAAACACAAGTGGATCCATCTCCGTTTCCAGGACTACAAAAGTGTAAGCGAGTATAATTCTGCGATGTTCGAATTACATCTCAGATGATGTTATGTGGAGAGAAAATAAGTGATTATGATATGATCGAGAAAATTATTTCCACGTTCCATCCTGGAATGTAGTCCTACAGCAACAATACTGGGCGAATGAGTATACTCTTTAATCGGATTTGATGCAAATCTTCCTTGTAGCAGAACAAAATAATCAACTCGTGACTTTAAACCATCATGCTCCTCCCACTGGATCTGCTCCATTCTCCGAAGCGATTGTTGCATCATCCAGTTATCATAATTGGAGAGGACGAGGACATGGTCAAAATCGTTATCATGGTCGTGGAAGAGGACGAGGAAGAAGATTCCGTTCGTATGATGAAAGAAATAATAAGGACTTCCATGAAAATGAAAGGGGTCAGGATGATAAAAGGCAAACAGAAAAGGTTTGCTACAAATGCGGCATCAAAGGTCATTAGGTACGTGGTTGTCGTACGATAAAACACTTAGCCGATCTGTATAGAGAATCCCAAATAGCGAAAGAGAAAGGAAGTGAAACAAACGTCATCTCTGATGATTCCATGCCATCTTTCATGGTTTAAATGATGATACTCATCTCGACGTATCAGACTTTCTGGTTGATTCAAAGAGGATTGATGAGTGATATAAGATCGATGTGATATAAGTTTATTGTATTATAGTATTTAGTTCTTTTGTTGTAAGATATATGTTATATTTCATGTTTAATAATACATATTTTATGAATATTTTAAATTCAGAAAAGGCAAGATTTTGAGACTATGGATGAAGATATGTGTTTGGCAGATAGTGCGTCAATGCACATGATAATTAAAGATAAGAAATATTTCTCCAGTCTCAAAATAAGAGATTATGCTGGAAGCGTAAGTACAATATCTGGTAGTGCAAAGATTGTTAATGGCTCTGGTAGAGTCAGTTTTTCAATGCATTATATTCCCCCGAGTATCATAGAAACTTATTTAGTTTTAAGGATATCCGAAGAAATGAATATCATATTGAGACTGTGTGTAAAATGGCATTGAATATCTTTGCATTAAGTCTGAGAGGAAACATATATTAGAAGAGTTAAGAATGTTATCTTTTGGACTATATTGTACAAAAATAAACATGATTGAGTCGTATGCCACAGTAAACCCGAAGTTTACTAATACATTTAAAATCTGACATGAGAGGCTAAGACATCCTGGTTCAGTCATGATGAGAAAGATAATGCAAAATTCAAATGGCCATCCGTTGAAAATTGAGAGAATTTTGCAAACGGGCGATTTTACATGCAATGCATGTTCTCAAGGAAAACTTATAACTCGGTCATCACCAGCAAAAGTTGGCAATGAATCACCATTATTTTTGGAAAGAATTCATGGTGATATATGTGGGCCGATCGACCCACCGTGCTGGCCATTTAAGTATTTCATGGTATTGATTGACGCATCTAGTAGATGGTCAAATGTCTGTCTTTGACAACAAGAAATACGACTTTAGCAAAGTTCATTGCCCAAATCATAAAGTTGAGAACGCAGTTCTCAGAGTATGCCATAAAGAAAGTGATAATGCTGGTGAATTTACATCACATGCCTTTAATGATTATTGTATGTCAGTGGGGATTGATGTGGAGCATCTAATTCTCCATGTTCATACACAAAATGGCATACCTGAGTCATTGATAAAACGGTTGCAGTTGATTGAAAGACCGCTGAGCTCTCAATTTCAGTATGGGGTCATGCTATTTTGCATCCAGCTGCAATGATTCAGCTTAGACCGAGTGCATATTAGAAGTACTCACCATTACAATTGTCATCTTTGCAGGAGCTAGATGTATCTCATTTTCGTGTCTTTGGGTGTGCGGTCTATGTTCCAATAGCTCTACCACAAAGAACAAAAATGGGCCCACAAAGAAGATTGGGAATATACATGGGTTATACATCATCAAGTATAATAAGATATCTTGAACCGGTAACTGGTGGTATGTTTACGGCACGGTTTGCCGATTGTCATTTTTAATGAGGAAGAATTTCCAGCATTAGGGGAGGAATTAGAGAAATTCCTAAAGAGATTACATGGTGTACACCGTCGTTGTTATACCTTGATCCCCCTACAAATCAAAGAGAGCTGGAAGTTCATAAATTTGTGCACTTGCATTATTTGGCAAACCAGTTACTAGATGCGTTCAAAGATACGAGAACGGTGACAAAATCATATATACTCGTTGAAAATGTTCCATCAAGAGTTGTTGTTCCTGAAGGACAAACTGATGGAAACACAATTCATGAACCTAAGGTTCAGTTAAAGAGGGGGAGACCAACAGGTTCTAAAGATAAAAATCCCCGAAAGAAAAAAAAATTGGTTGAGCAAAGTGGAAAGACTCCAGCAGAACCTAATACTGAAAAATGTTTGAAAGAAGGCATAAATAAAAAGGTTCAAGAAGAGCCAAATAAAAATGAGGATCCAGATGACGAGGAGGGAACAAAAAAGTATGAGATTTTCATCAACTACGCCCGAGATGAAAAGTTATGGATCAGAAATAAGATAAAAGATGTTGATGGAACGTTCTCCTTTTCCGTGTCCAAAGAAATAGATCATGTAAGTGATGATCCAGATCCAATGTCCATATTTGAATGTTTGAAAATACATGATTGGGAGAAGTGGAAGAAGGCCATACAAATTGAATTACTCTCCCTAAATAAAAAAGAATGTCTTTGGACCAATAATCATAACGTCGGAGAATATAAATCATGTTGGGTACAAGTGGTTATTCATGAGAAAAGTAAATGAAAAGAATTAAGTAACACGATATAAAGCCCGATTAGTTGCCCAAGGTTTTTCTCAAAGAACGGGAATTTGATTTTGAGGAAACTTATTCCCCGGTAATGGATGCAATTACGTTTAGATTTTTGATGAGCATAGCGGCATCGAAAAATCTTAAAATGCATCTTATGGATGTTGTGACTGCATATTTGTATGGATCATTGGATAATGATATATACATGAAACTCCCTGAAGGATTGGAAATGCCAAAAGCTTTGAAAGCAAAATCTAGGGAGATTTGTTCGGTCAAGTTACAGCGATCACTTTACGGACTAAAGCAATCCGGATGCATGTGGTATAATCGCTTAAGTGAATATCTATTGAGAAAAGGATATGTAAATAATGCGATATGTCCATGCGTTTTTGTAAAGAAATTGTCATCTGGCTTTGTGAGCATTGATGTATATGTTGACGAACTGAACATTGTTGGAAGTCAAAAGGAGATTGATGATGCACGAACTCATATGAAAGAAAAGTTCGAAATGAAAGATCTTGGCAAAATAATTTTTGTCTTTGGCTCCAGATTGAGCATCTCCGAGAAGGAATATTTGTGCATCAATCAAATTATACGAAAAGGTTATTGAGGCGCTTTTATATGGACAAAGCGACTCCTTTGAGTACTCCAATGGTAAATAGATCTATGGATGTAGAGAAAGATCCTTTTAGATCCTGTGAAGAGAGCAAGGAAGTACTCCGTCCTGAAGTACCTTATATGAGCGCTATCGGTGAGCTTGTATATCTTGCAAACTGTACTTGCAAGATATTGCTTTTGCTACTAACCTACTTGCAAGATATAGTTCTTCTCCTACTCGTAGGCATTGAATAAAATAAAGCATATATTATGTTACCTCCAAGGTACAGTTGACCTTGGGTTAAGCTATGTTAGAAAACCTGAGTTTGGTATGGTTGGTTTTGCAGATGCATGATACTTATCAGATCCTCATAAAGCTCGATCGTAAACGGACTATGTTTTTACAATTGGTGGAACCGCGATCTCTTGGCGTTCCCAGAAACAAACTCTGGTTGCGACTTCTTCGAACCATGCAGAAACTATTGCATTTCACGAAGCATGTCGAGAATGTGTGTGGTTCAGGTCAATGAGTCGACACATACAAGAAGCAAGTGGAATAGCTAACAAAAAAGAGCCGGCGAAAATATTTGAAGATAACTCGGTTTGTGTCCCTCAACTCAAAGAAGGTTATATAAAGAGCGATAGAACAAAGCACATCCCTCCAAGATTTTTCTCATACATACGAGAGCTCGAGAAAAATCAAGAAGTGGACATCGAGTATATACGGTCATGCGACAATCTGGCTGACTTGTTCACCAAAGCTCTTCCTACTACAACTTTCCGAAAACACATCTACGTATCGGAATGCGGCATTTGCATGACCTATGAAAAAAGCGCTATGTCCATTAGTCTCAGGGGGAGATTACGTCACTGTACTCTTTTTCCCTTGTCATGGTTTTTATCCCTTCGGTTTTTCTGTGACTAGATTTTTAATGAGGCAGTACGTAATACAAATGGATAATCAAGGGGGAATGTTAAAAAATAAAGTTTGTGGTTATCCATTTGTATTATAAGATAAAGTTTATCTTCTTAGTTTTGTCTTTTTCTTAACGTCAGTAACTTTTACTATAAATAGGATCATACGAACTGAATAATATGCACACCTGAACATCTTTCACTTTTTCTTCTGTCACTTCATTATCTCTCTCGTACTACTATATATATACAATATAAAATCATAACAACATATATATATTAATAGCTAAAAATTATAAACTTTTATATAATTTTAAAACAGCCCCTAAATTATATAAAGTTTGGTGCCCAAAACCTATATCACAGAATCATATCATTAGCAAAGAAAAGAAGAACATAAAAATGTCTACTAGTGTTATGAACCATAAAGCTTACTTCCTTTTAGCATAATCTCTTTTAGAGATTAAGTTAATTCTTGGAAGCTTATCTATTATTAATCATATGAAATCCTTATATAAGAATACAACTTTGTAAAATATGGAAAAATTTTAAACTAACATAAATAGGAAAACTTCAAAACCAATTATTAAATAGAAAATTATCAAAATTCTAATGTATCTAACCATAGGCGCATATCATTATCCCCCTCTTCCACTCGGAGCTTGTCCTCAAGCTCCAACTAATGGTATCTGGAAATCCATATGGTAGCAACCACTTCTATGATTCTCTATTTTTTTTTCATCACAGTTGGTGTTACGGTTTCTTTGAAGTTCAGAGATTGTTCAGGTTTTAACACAAGTATGTCGTTGGACTTCAATACAACAAACGATGGATCTTCTTGCAATGTCTCTGACTCTATGAGGTTAGACTCCCCTGGCTCCGAAATTACAAGTAGCACTTGGTTTTCCTTCAAATAGTCGTCTCTAATGCTGCTTGTTTTTCCATCCTCTCCTGCTCTAACTTCTTTGCTTGAATGTTCTTCACTGTCTCCATTATCTCACCAAGTTTTGCAATAATGTATTTACATAATGAAATCATAGACATCGATTTCCAGGAATCATCGTCTCCCATTGGATCGTTCAGCTTTGATACCAAGTTGTTATGAACCATAAAGCGTACTTCCTTTTAATCTAGTCTCTTTTAGAGATTAAGTTAATTCTTGGAAGCTTCTCTATTAAGTCTATTAGAGATTAAGTTTATTATTAATCATATGAAACCCTTATATAGGGATACAACTTTGTAAAAAT
Source organism: Moricandia arvensis (assembly GCA_905132765.1). Classification (NCBI taxonomy): domain Eukaryota; kingdom Viridiplantae; phylum Streptophyta; class Magnoliopsida; order Brassicales; family Brassicaceae; genus Moricandia; species Moricandia arvensis. The sequence continues at coordinate 5,854 of CAJHQP010006286.1, read as the reverse complement.
GGAAAACTTTTAAACTAATATAACTAGGAAAACTTCAAAACCAATTATTAAATAGAAAATTATCAAAACTCTTAATTTAAAATATCATAATGTATCTAACCATAGTCGCATATTAACTAGGCATGGTATTCTTAATATTTCTGCCAAGTAATGTGGACTAGATACGATTTCAAACCAATCTCCATGTGGTATTATGTACTCTTTCGCTTGGCTAGGACTTTTCCTGAGCGATCCCTGCATTAAACTTTTTGCATCTTCCAGGATCCAAAACACACATAAACAAAGAGACAAAATGTCAAAACTAATAAGCAAAAAAACTTGTTGTAACTTACGAGAATCACGTGACATCGGCACTGATGTATCCATCCACATTGAAAAATGACGGCACCAATCAACTGGCACCATCCAAGCTTCATTAGAGGGCTTCAAGATGATGATAAATCAAACTCAGGGCGGAGGCATAGATTTTTTGTTTCTGCAATGTACTCAGACACTTGATTTCCAGGGAATGTCACCACCTTCGGAGCTATATTGATACAGAGTGATAAAATTGTTGCTGCATAGAAACTAGAAAGCCACGCAAAAGGCAATTAAACTATATAAATCTTGAGATGTCCATGAGTTTCTTGAGAGACTTAAAACAATTCGGTGAAATAACCAAGAATGTTTATCCGATCACAAAGGCTATACTTGAATACATAAAATGACTCTATAAGGCGTCTCAAAACATGTATTTCCATCAGAAGAAGTAGAAACACTGCTCGCGACACTTTAAACCAATGCTCAACATGAGAATCTCCAGTTAAGCGGCTTGAAACGCCAGAAAACATGAACTCCTCCGACGATAGAGGCACCATTTTGAAAGCACACATCAAATTCATGGCTAGCATGAGAGTTGTCCAGGCCACTCCAATAACATAGAAGTGAGAAAGTATTTTTGAGGAACTGTCCACTTTTATCCATAACAAAACAAGCGATAAGAGATAAAGGATCAAGAGCTTTACAACAGCAGAAACACCCAATTACTGAACATATCTCTGAAACTAGTATAATGAATAAAAATGTTATTTTGAAATTAGTAATAATAATAAAACTTGAGAAGACGACGGCCGAAGAATCTTGCCTCTACCGGAAAAACTCAACATGAGTTCATGAAACAATCTTAGCTTGGAATGGTATGGAACCGATCACCATAAGAAGTATAGAAGCGACCCAACCCGCTCTAACAACCCTTATCATTAGTTCCATAATTTTTTCTTCTTGACAATGATAATAAACCCTAGAAAATGAATGGAAGGCACAAGCAAAATGAATGATAATATCTCTATTTCTATTTCCTAAAGAGTTTCTTTCGAGGAAAATTCAGTTAGGAAATTTTTTTTTGTTGCTTTTCGTGTTATCTCCTCGAATTAATGATAATAAATGTAATTAAATGTTTACTTGTTGTACGTATTTGCAATTAATGGCTTGTTTTGCAATAAAACACAGTCCAGGCGAATAGTATGGGCTATTCTATTTTTCAATAGAGATACAAAAAACTCGTGGCATGCAATACCTTTTGGAGATAATACCAAGGCATGTTCATTTTTGTATCCAGATGTTTCATACGGATGCAAATGGTCACATGCTATTTCTTTTGGACACTATTATATTTGCATTTAGATGATACATTTTGATGCAAAATCTATAACATTGAAAAATAGATATTTGAGATGTAAAATATTTTAATGCAAAATTTGTATGTCAAAATCAAATGATTTAAATACCTTTAACAGAGATTAAAAACTTGTTTTATATTACTTATTTATGTTATTAGATAATAGTTTGAACCATAAAATCAAGTTTTCCTGTTAAAACCACAAAGCATATATATATATATATATATATATATATATATATATATATATATATATATAATATATATATATATATATATATTAAACATCTAAATTTATTTTCCTTTCAAAACCGTAAAATTATGTTTTTTTTTGGCAAAAACCAAAAATTATATTTTACTGTAAATTCAAAAAATAGTGTTTTTCTCCAAAACCGTAAAATCGCATTTTCAAAAATCATGTTTTCCGCAAAAACATAAAATCATATTTTCAAAAAAAAAACCATAAATTTCTTATTATCGCAAAACTGCAAAATTATGCTTTCTCATTAGAATTAAAAAAATTGCCAAAAATGCAAAATAGGTTTCTCCCTAAAACAATAAAATCGGATGTTCCCATCACAACCACAAATCTGAGATTTTCCACAAAAACCGTAAAATCAAGTCAAAATAACAAATTGTTTCATGCAAAAATCACAAAGTCATGCTTTCTCATCCAAATCGCAAAATCATATTTCCCACCAAAAACCCAAAACTTTTTTCCTGTCAAATCATAAACTTTTTTACTAGAACTCAATATCGGGGTTTATAACATTCCCGATCCAGATTAAGTTAAAGTTAATGAGTTTGTCGTGCACCAATCAAGAAGAACATGCACGGCGAACTAAATAACTCTAACCTGATCAAAGATGCTACTACCCAAGGTTCCTAGATCAAATCCTAGATCCCAAATTCAAATACATGTTTCCTAGCGGTTCCATGTTAAGACTTTGCAACTTGAGTATGAAAACCGTTAGTTGGTTCTGGGAACTTTGCAACCCGAGTATGAAACCGTTAGTTGGTTCATCGCAGGCTTGGACTAATATCATATGGAAACCCAACGTTTTCATAAAACTCAACATGAGTTCATGAAACAATCTCAGCTTGGAAATTGGTATGGAACCGATCACCATAAGAAGTATAGCAGCGATCCAAGCCACTCTAACAACCCAAACAATCCATATCCATAATTCCATACTTTTTTATTCTAGCCAATGATAATAAACCCTAGAAACTGAATGGAAGTCACAAGCAAAATTCGGGAGGCAAAAATTGGAAGGAATTTTGATATCTTTATTTATATTTCCTTATGAGCTCCCTGCGAGGGAAACCCAATTGGGAATCTGCTTTTTGTTTTGTGTCTTATCTCCTCGAATAGATGATAATAAATGTAATTAAATTCTTACTTGTTGTACAAGTTTGCAATTAATGGCTTGTTTTGAAATGAAACACGGTCTAAGGGAATGATATGGGCTAGTCTATTTTTCTATGAGCCCATGTTTTTTGTTATGAGTGGGTAGAATGTCAATAACTTCAATAATGTCAAATACTTTAAGCAAAATGATATTGTAAACATGAACATATTTACCTAAGTTTTTTTTATTAACATTTCTTCAAGTTTACAAAAGAATTCGTTATTGAAAAAGTACACATACAAATCATAAAACAGACCACAAACAACATTATTACACATGAAGCTAAATATCATTCGTCAACATAGATAAGTTTGAACTCCACTTGATATCATCCATTTGTAGTACATTGGACAGAAGACTTCAGAAGAATTATTGGGAAGCCTTCTAGCATAAAGACTTCCAAGAGTTTTCTGAAAAGTCTTCCGAGAGTTTTCTGAAAAGTCTTCCGAGAGTTTTCTGAAAAGTCTTCCAAGAGTTTTCTGAAAAGTCTTCCGAGAGTCTTTTGAGAAGTCTAACTAAGATCTGAAATAATCAGCATATTCAAAACATTCAAATGGTTTCAAAACAGAGAAAAACTTCAAAAAAAATTATGCTTAAATAATAAACAAAACAATCATATTAGATTGAATCTATAATTTTTAGAATCTAATATATAAAAAACACAAAAATACATATCCAAAATTTGTACCTCTTTAGGCAGAATACTTCAGAAGACATCCTGAAGACTTCTTGGGAAGATTTCCCAAGAATCTTCTTAGAGTCTTCTAAGAAGTTTTCGAAAGTCACGCAGATCTGAAAAAAATATGCGAATTCAAAAATATTCAAATGGCTTCAAACAGAGAAAAACTTCAAAAATAATTTTTATGCTTAAATAATAAACAAAAAAGTTGCATTAGCTTGAATCTAAAACTTTTTAGAATCTAACATATAAAATACACAAAAGTACATATCCAAAATATATGGATCTGCCTTTGAAGGCGTGAAAGATGGGATCCATGTAATGAAAAACCTGCAAAAAACAAAATAAAATAGTGATGAAGACATAAGAAAAAAATGAGAACTAGATTTAAAGTTTGGTGTTTTCAAGTTCAAAGAGATTAGAGAGAGGTTGGAGACTTTTAGAGTGAGAAACATTACATTTTTATTTCAGCCATTTGTTAGGAAGAAAAAAATGTGTAAATTTTATTTATATAAGGAGACAAAAAATTCTAATTAGGTTAAATATTTTTGGTTCAGAAGACTTCCCAAGAAGTCTTCTTAACCCCAAATTTACTATTCGTCAAGAAGTTTTCTAACATAATGCACTAGAAGACTTCTTGGGAAGTCTCCTTGGAAGTTTTCCAAATCCTAAAATCAAATAACTAACTAAATAGCAAAAAAATACTTCAATAAACGTATAATCAACATATAAAGTGTTTAATATAAACTAAACTAAACACATATAGGTCATTTAAAAAAAATTAAGAATCCAAAATATAACCCTAAAAATATAAACAATATTATAATATATGTTATTAATCCCTAAATCAAAAACTATCATGACTCAATCTATATTCACACATCTACATTGTAAACAATTTAATTTTAGTCAATTTAAATTTACATCATTTAAAATTTCTATAATTACATGATTTGGATTTTTTTCCCTATCAAAATATATTTTATAAAATTTATAAATTATTTTTATGATTTAATCCGTGAGAAGACTTTTTGGAAAAGTTTGCTTTAGGCGGGAAACCTTATTTCCTAATTTAATGATTAGGCGGAAAACTTAAATTCTACTAAAATTTAAGCAGAAAATGGTAGACTTTCTTGTGAAGTCGAGGAGGTCTTCTAGTGCATTATATGTTAGACGACTTCCCAATAAATCTTCTGGAAGTCTTCCAAAATCATATAATCAAATAAAAAAGTAAAAAAAAACACTCCTTTAAACTTAAAAGAAACTTAGAAAGTGTTTTAAATCAAGCTATTAGATAGTCAAATTATTAAAAAAAATTACAATTCAAGATTTCAAAATCTAACCCTAAAAATACTAACAATACTACAACATATATTACCAAAACATAAACTAAAGACTATCATGACTCAATCTACATTCACTCATCTATGTTGAAAACAATTCAATTTTAGTAAATCTAAATTTACGTCATTTATAAATGTTTATAGTTACATAATTTAAATTTTCGCCATATAAATATTTTTATAAAAATAAATAAATTATCTTTAAGTTCTATTGTACGAGAATACTTCTAGGGAAATCCTCTCATGCAGAACGTTATAATGGTAAAAATCAATCAAAGTTTTTTGTTAGGTCATAACGGGTTTGTTGTAATTTCACTAGCATTTTGGGTTACTTTTGCATTTAAATCAAGTTGTGAGTAAAATTTGGTAAATTTCCCCATATATAATTGTAGGTATTAAAGTGAATAGTATTTTAAGAGGATAAGTAATACATGCTCAAATTTGAGAATGTAGTATTTACCTCTTTAAAATTTGAAGAGATACAAGATTATTAGAATGCAAAACTCCAAAATAAAATGATAAAAAGTTGTTGGAGATACATTAAATTGGTTTTGTAACAGTTTGGATACAACAACTGCTTTTCATCATCACCATGTATGGGGATGGATACAAATATCCGGGGAATTTAGAATATTAGGATTTGGATCCGGATTCGTTGGATTCTTAATTTTAGTATCTATATCCGGATTTGTGCCTTTATGGTATCTAGACTTCGGATATCGTCTAGATATTGTGATACCCAGTGATATCCAGATTTGAAGCC
>CAJHQP010006285.1:0-39332 GCA_905132765.1 Moricandia arvensis | reverse complement strand
GTTTTTGGTGATTGTTTGAAATTTTCACCAAGACCGAAAGTGAAATGAGTCATATTCTCTCATTGTTTTGTAGTTTTTTGTGTTAGTATGATTACAGAAAGTCAAATGTCATTTGGTAATGTTAAGTGGTTCATTAGCATCTTCAACGATCCATAACCCCCGGATTTTAAGAGAGGGTAAGTAGGTTGAGAAGAAAGAAATATGAAAGTTCAGTAAGATTATTCGATGGTTAACGACTTGGATCTGAAGCAGCGAAGCATTTTGGGATCAGATCCAAAAACATGGAGATACAATAAACCTTGGGAATCCAAATGACTTTATTTCATATTTAAGCAATATCCCAACTGGAAAGAGAAATCGACCAATTCATACATCAGCAGAAAGTCACGGTCCCGATCAATACATATACTCAGACTATGTGCTAAAATATACATCAACACATAATATATTCAAATTTCATACACCAATTCATAGAATTCGGCTTTTATATACATTGACCGATTGTCCGTTAATCAAAAATAACAGAATCTGAGATGTTTGTTAAATATTTCTTACGTAGCATTTTATATTTTAAATAATTAATATTTTTTAAGGAGATGGACAAGACTCAAACCCGGGTATACGTGCTATTTTATCGAATCCATAAACCATTATGTCAAACTCAATTAATTGATAATATTCAATGTTGTTTCCTATTTATACTTAATGAATATTTTTATTCAAATATTTCTATATTATTTTTATGTGTCTTTCTCATCATCTCAAGTTTCAAACAAAATTAAATAATCAAAAACAATTCTCTCAAATAGTTATTTTAAGGTTTTGTTTTACAGATATATAAATATAATTAATAAAATAAAAATTATTTTTTAAACAGTTTTGAATTATATGTTTTCAAATTCAATTTTTTATAATAATTTTTCGAATCTTTCTTTCACTTTTAGTTTTCATTTTTTCATATTTTGTTTTGAAATTCAAAAATGTTTTGAAATTTTTAAATAGATTCAAAAAACATTTTTGAAGTTCAAAAGAAAATATAAAAAAGTTTGAAAAAATCGAAAAATTATTATAAAAAGTTTAAATTAGAAAACATAAAATGTGAAGCTATTTTAAAAATATTTTATTTTATTATTTATTTAAATAATTATTTATATTCATATATTTATATTCATATATTTATATCTATAAAGCAAAGGCTAGAAAGGTCTTTTGCCTTTTGAAAAAATTGTTTTGATTATTGTTTAGATGATAAGACTAACACAAAAAAAAAGATAGAAATATTAGAATGAAATTTTATTAGTTATAAATAGACAACAATAGGGAATAATATCAATTAATTGAGTTTGGCATAGTGGTTTATGGATTTGATAAAATAACATTCAGACCCGTCTCCTCCATCTCCTTTGTAGTATTTTTTTTAAAAAAACGTCATGTATGAAATATTTAACGGACAACTTAGATTCTGTTATTTTTGACTAACGGACAATCGGTACATATATGCAAAAGCCAAATTTTGTGAATTGGTGTATGAAATTTGAATATATTATATGTTGATGTATATTTTAATACATAATCTGAGTATATGTACTGATCGGAACCGCTATCTGAATTGGTTAATTTCCCCAATTGGAAATGTCACTTTGCATCTTCTTTTTTGCTTGCTTGGTGATGATTGGTTTAGCTGTAGAATGTTTTTACGGCCAAAATTTTATTTACATCCACAAACTTAAACCAATCATGTTTTAGCATTCTTTAAAACACTCATAGCCCAAACCAACAAAATCTACTCTATTAAAATAGAGTCATAAATTTATCTACCATTGAAAGTTGTCATTTAATTTTTGGACTGTTTCAAGTTTGTTAATGTATTACATATTTTATGGTATCATTTAATTAAAAACATATATTTATAATTATCCATATTACTCATTTATCCATTTACATCATAATCTTTCATATCTTACATAACTATAACAACTTCAACAGAATATGGTAATCGAAATATATTTTCGATTTAAAAAAATAGAAATCAAAATATTTTTAATTATATATAATTTTTAATATATAAAAATATATTCGCCCTTTTAAAGACGGGTCAAAATCTAGTGTATTATTAAAACTACAACTAATAATGCTATATATATTTATTTACTGTAATAATCTATAGCTACAGTTCAACTATTAATATACATATATTTTTTTCATTTAACTTCTACAACTACAATTATAATTCAAAACTTTACAAACTACATTCTACAACAAAATTCCTATACAGTCCAACCAATTACTCACATTACCTCTTATTTCGCCGTATATTCATAACTAGATTTGAAACCATCCTTTGATGGTGGAGGATATCAGAATGGTCTTTGTTATCAAAATCCAATCATTGTTGTAAATTATCCTCGTGAAGAACTTCATGATTCTCACTTCTCAGGATAGAAGGGCCTTAGTCTGACTTTCTTTAACCAACCATACCTTTTCAAAATAAATCGCATATTAAGTCTTTTCTCTTGTGTGTTGTGTGCATGGGCGGTCCTGAAATTGAGGGGGCCCTAGACAATTTAGTAAAGATTTTATAAAAAAAAAATTGTTTTACAAATTTGGAAACCTTTTTTTATGTAGAATTTTTGAAAATTTTTGGGGACCCTAGACGAATGTTTCATTTTGCTGTGCCGAATGCCGCCCCCTGGTTGTGTGATGTACAATGTGTCCAAGAGAACTAAAACTGTTCTCAGATCAGATACTGGACTCAACTTTAAAATATAATCTCTACCGCTAACTCTAGTTGACTTTAAACTATATGGGCTTTGACTTCTTTTACAGGCCAGGCCTCAAAGTGCTATTTGCATTACCCGGATCCTTCCGGTTAGTACAGGTCATACTTTTCGCCTTCGGAATATAATCCAACTTTGTCATGTATTCTATGAACCGGCATCTAAATAATGTACAACTTATAATGATTGCGCTGATCTTTTAATCAAATTTTTGGACTACTAGACTCATATTCCCCTTTGCATGTTCCATGGCACCAAAACAAGTTTTCTCCATTAATATAAATTTTATATATATGTGAAAAAATAGTCTACGCTGTTTTTTTTGGTGGTAAAAATGTAAAGATAAATAGTCTATGCTGTATAAATTTTCTGTCACGGATTATTCTTCAATCATACGAAAGCATTTATCCGATTATTTCTCTTTCATACGAAAATATTTTCTGATATCTTCTCTTCATGTAATCGAACAACTAAAGCAAAGTTCCACTGGAAAGCAACACTTACGCTTTAAGCAACTACACGCACTCATATACATTATACTTTTTTTTTTTTTGATAATCCAGGGGTTCCCCACTTAGAGTGGGTCATTCCCCCTGGGCCCAGTCAGGCTGAGGCGAGCTTCACTCGAGAGGGTTTTCAAACTGGGCCGAAAGCAAAGGCCCAGGCCTCGGGTGTCCGGAAGAGACGCGGTAGTTTCCGCATGGGGGGATCGAACCCAGATGGTGGTTGCCACCACAGACCCTTCCCTGCCACTTGGACTACCTCGTCCGGACCATATACATTATACTTCCTTTTAACTATTATTCAATTCAATAGCATTTGTTAATAAAAAGCATTACTATTACAAACTTTTACTCAAGATAAACCATTAGATAAAGATGGCTTAACTAACTATGGATAACAAATGTATTATAAAATTACATACACACACGTAGTATGAATTTGACCCACTATACATCTCGCACATGTATAGTTTATGGTTGTTTCGGTATGCGACGGTGGGATTAAATCACTACAATAATTAAAAATTAAAAATCGTGGAAAACTAAAATTTTTGATGTGGACTCACATGAAAAGTCCAATATCTTAGTGGACCGAAGAGTATGGCTTAACCAACCATATTCTTAATTTTCTTATTAATTTCACAGTATTTTTTTTCTAATTACGATACTTTTTTTGGTAAAGTTACGATTTTTTATTTATTACTAGAGATTTATTAATTAAACCTTTCAACTAACATGAATTTTAAAATTACTTTTTAACTAAAAATTCGACTCTAAACTTTAATTTTATTAGTGTTTGTGTCTGTTTTAGAATATTATACAAATAGATAAGATGTAATCTTTGTGAATATCTTGTAGTTACGATATTTCTGTAACAACTCAGGCTTTATATGCCAACTTTCAGTGTCTTCCGTCTAAAATTCCTTGAAAAAAGTAATATGTATTAACGAAGTTAAAATTAAAAATTAATAATAATTAAAACTTAGTTGAACGATTTAATCATTAAAAATCATTAAATAGTTGAGTATTTTTAAACAATTTAATGATTTTAGTGATAAAATCTTTCAACTATTTTTGAATTAGAAAAAACTTCTCAACTAAGTTTTTGGTACTATAAACTTTTAACTTTATAATAAGTTCCATTAATATATGTCAACCTCTTTTCACAAAATTTTAAAGAGAAGGTGACAAATGTTAATCAAATTAAAGTTAAAAGTTTCTTTCATCAAAATTTTAGTTAAAGATTATTTTATGATTCATTTTAGGGAATGGGTTTTATTACTAAAAACCCATATTAAAAAGACTAGAAGCTTATGGAAATAGTTAGTATACACTATTTAATAAGTCTATGAGGAGTGCCATGCACTTGGCTTACGTAACGAGAACGCATTCATTATCACCTCTCCTCTTAACTCTTCACTCTATACATCTTTAAGCCTAACCTCCAAAAACTCTTACTTTCATTTCTCATTGATCTAATCCCAAAAAAAAACTCGTCGATCACAACATGCCGGGAACTTATCACCGCCGGGGATCCGACGTGGCAGCCATCATCTTCACGGTGATGATCACGTTGCTGACGTGTCCAGTAATCATCAACGCTTCATCAGATTCTTCTTCAGCCAACGTAAGGAAGCTCGACGAGGTAGATCCCATAAAGTGTTCTCCAAGCTGCGTCCAAAACCCTCCTCCGCCGTCTCCTCCACCACCGCCTCCAGCATGTCCTCCTCCCCCGGCTCTCCTTCCACCGCCGAAGAAAGTCTCATCTAACTGTCCACCGCCGCCGCCAGCTAATTTCTTGTACATCACGGGTCCGCCTGGAAATCTCTACCCCGTTGATGAGCAGTTCGGAGCAGCCGCCGGAAAAAGCTTTACGGTGGTGAAGCTCGCCGGTCTGATAGGGTTCGGGGTCATGGGGTTATTGATTCTTTGAGACATGATCGGAGAAAAGAGAAACTGAAGATTTGTTGGTATGTTTGAATACTTCTTAAATAGTTTATTGAAGAACGTTATTGATCGTTGGTTAATAATAAATTTCTAGCTAGGATCTGTATGTTTCATCATATTTTCCTATTTCCAATTTTCTAATGGAGGTTTAAGACACATTAATAAGGTGTAGACCAAAATTATGTTAAGGGACATATGTAGATTCTAGAATGTATCCTATTTATGTGATATGTTCTCATCTCTTTGTCACCTTGCCGCTTGAAATTGAAAAATTGTACTTTATGTGGAATATTTTTTTATAGAAAAGCAATTCTACTAACAAAAGTTGACAAATGTAAAGTTGAAATTATTCCCAGAAAAATGTAAATTAAACAGGTAGAAAGGCGAAATTGGTGAAAATACTTTATTCTTTTTGGTTTATTCTTCAGTCAAACATGTGTTGTTATATATATACGCATAGTTTTTACTGTATACTTTGTGTTAAGAATAATATCGCACCATTTTTTTTACAGCTATTCCTTACTATTTTTAGTTATTCTATCATTTTCTCATTTGATACAAAACGGGCCGTTATGTCATAGTTCAACTCAAGTAAAGTAAATAACATTGGCAAAAATAAAATATTAGAGATGAAGCTGGAACAGGTGTCAAAGAAATGTAAATGCTATGATGTGAAAGAGATGGAGATCAACTTGGGTTTCAACAAAACTGGGCCATAGACGGCCGACCTCAGACATGACATGTTCATATGTTTCGCCTAACGCTATATCCTCTCTACCAAATGACATCTCACCCACGTTCACTTTCATTTCTTCATACACACCGAATGTAGAATTTTAAAAATTTCATCCGAAAGTACTATCAAAGTGTATATTGTCTATATAAGAAACTAATACATTTGGAATATATATTTGAAACTCTTATTTATTTTTTTGCTAAGCTTTCGAGGTATATATATAGTTTTTTTGGCAAGATATATAGTTTGTTTTCTAGAAAAAAATACTCTTATATATACATTTACTTTTCCCGTATTTTAGATATTATTCTCTGTGATTAAATACTAGATATTGCAAAAGTTATAGACTTGATTATGAATCAAATCATTGTGCGCCACACATCTGCTTAAGCTTATATATTGTCTAAAAATGTAAAACACCAGAAACTCTGTAGCAGGTCTGATTGTCACTATCACTTTTGACGTATTTAGGTTAGAGGAAAGTCTCAAGTTCTAGTAGTAGCTATAACTACCACACCGAGTAAAATTCTTCTTTAAGGTTAACATCTACTTTATTGTTACTCCTTCCCTTCACAAAATATTATGAGTGAATAGCCAATCAATAGTTTTTTTTTTTTGTTAACCGTGGGGAATCCCTAGCGGTAAGCCCAGACTAATCCTCACGAGGCCAATCAATAGTTGAATGTTAGGTTTAGTGCCAAATAAGAGAATGGCAAGACACCTGAATCAAGTAACAATATCAATGTCGCACTCGCACCCTAAACATGTGACACACAGCATATGCAATACTGGATGCTATTGAAACTCAATTGTTAATAAGAAGTCCTTCTCTTATTCAATCAATCAAAACAATGCTTTAGAAAAATCACTCAAAAACTAAAGCTCTCAAATCACTCTATATTATGCCACACATCGACATTCATATATATAGAGTATATTATTTCCTAATCCAAAAAGTAAAACTCAAATTCCAAATACAAATAGGATTAGGTCAAATAACTTGCTCCCTAAGTTTCCTTATTTTCCAAGCTTATCTCAACATTCTCCCCCTTAAGCTTGAAATCATCTTCACACACATCTTGAACTCCAATGAGACCTCTCATCTCTGTAAACTTTAATCTTCCAAGTGACTTAGTTAGAATATCAGCCTTCTGCTCATTCCCCGGGACATGCTCGACTTCTACTAACTCATTTTCAACACATTCTCGAATGAAATGAAATCGTCTATGGATATGCTTGCTTCGACCATGAAATACCGGATTCTTCGTGAGTGCAATAGCACTTTTGTTGTCGACTTTAATAATCACACGGTTGCAAGGTTCATTAACGACTTCACTAAGCAGTTCTTGAAGCCATATGGCTTGTTTTGCTGCCTCAGTAGCAGCCATGAACTCAGCTTCACAACTAGACAAGGCCACAATTTCTTGTTTCGTCGAACACCATGTTATAGGGCTATCTCCAAGATAAAATATGTGACCGGTTGTGCTCTTTCCGTCATCTATATCAACGTTATGAGAACTATCACTATAACCTTCCAGTCTTGGATTAGCCGTCCGAGAGTACTTGAGTCCAAAGCTGCATGTTCCACGTAAATAACGTAGTACTTGCTTTAGGGCTGCTCCGTGACATTCTTTAGGTTCTTGCATATAACGGCTAAGGACTCCGACACAAAAGGATAGATCGGGTCGAGTGTGTACCAGGTATCTAAGACAGCCAATGCTTCGTCTATACTCAGTTGCATCTATGTCTATTCCATCGGGTGTTTTTGAAAGCTTCGCGTTTTGCTCCAACGGCACATGTGTGCGATTGCATGTACTCATCCCCGTCTCTTCAAGTATTTTCTTAGCGTATCTATCTTGCTTGAGAATGATGCCATTGTTTCCTTGCTGAACTTCGAGCCCCAAATAATATGTTAGTAAGCCGAGATCACTCATTTCAAATTTAACAGCCATCTCCTCTTTGAATCCACATATTAGTTGAACCGATGTCCCGGTAACGAGTAGATCATCTACATAAACCACTACGGCAAGAAGTTCATTGTTTTCTTCTCTTCTATAAAGCGAAGGTTCCTTCGTACATCTTGTGAAATTAAGTCCTCGCAAAATCTGATTCAACTTCACATTCCAAGCCCTTGGCGCTTGACGTAAACCGTAAAGAGCTTTCTTGAGCTTGTACACTTTATTTTCTTGACCTTTAACTAGAAAACCTTCTGGTTGTACAACAAACACGTCCTCCTTTAATTCTCCGTGTAGAAACGCAGTTTTAACATCAAGATGGTGAATCTCCCATCCTTTAGATGCTGCTAAAGCAATAATTAGACAGATTGTTTCAATGCGAGCCACAGGTGCAAATACTTCATCGTAATCAACGCCATGTTTCTGTACGTATCCTTTAGCTACTAAGCGTGCCTTGTATTTATTGATACTCCCATCGGCATTACGTTTTATCTTGAATACCCATTTAAGTCCAATGGGTTTCACACCAACAGGAAGTTCCATAAGACTCCATGTATTGTTCTTTTCAATGGAGAAAATTTCTTCTTTACAGGCTTCAATCCAAACGTCTAATTCTTTGGCTTCTTCATAGCACCGTGGTTCATCGTCAAGAGCTAGTAACAGTCGCTCGCACTCCACTCCAGCAAGCATTACGTAGTCGTCAAGGTAAGACGGGGTCACCTTTACCCTACTAGACCGACGTAAAGGCTGCATGTCTTCGTGTTGTTCTTCATCATTCTCATCATGTTCCTCATCGTTATGATCCGTTTCCTCTTCGTCTTCTTTATTTTCTTCTTCTGGTTCTGTGATAGGCCGATGAGAAACAGTGAAGTCTTCTGTCACAGTGTGTTCTGTTTGCTCTGTTTCACTCCATCTCCATTCACGTTCCTCGTCAAAGACGACATCACGACTCACTATGATTCGTTTAGTGATGGGGTCATATAGGCGATACGCTTTGGATCCTGGTTCCGTTCCCAAATGGACTAGAACTCTTGTTCTATCATCAAGTTTTCGTCTTCCTGCTGACTCCATTCTTGCGTAACAGACGCAACCAAATACCTTCAGATGTTCAAGGTTTGGTTTGCGAGCTCTGAGTGCTTCGTATGGAGTCATACCATCTAAAGATCGTGTTGAGATACGATTGATTAGGTATGTAGAATGCCTCATAGCTTCTCCCCATAGATTGTTTGGTACGTGCATATGTTTTAGTATGCTTCGAGTCATCTCAAGGAGTGTACGATTTCTTCTTTCTACAACTCCATTTTGTTGAGGAGAGTATGGTGCCGTGAGATGTCTTTTGATACTGTTTTGATCGCAGTAGCTTTGAAACTCATGAGACAGAAATTCTCCTCCTCTATCAGTCCGAAAAGTCTTGATCTTGTTTCTTGTCTCTTCTTCAGCGAGTGTTTTGAAACATTTGAATTTTTCAAATGCTTCACTCTTGTCTCTTAAAAGTACTGTCCACATGTAACGAGTATGATCATCGATAAGTACAAAGACATATTTCTTTTGAGCCGGTGTTGGAGGTGTGATAGGACCGCATAGATCTCCGTGGACTAACTCAAGTGGACTAGTTGCACGATATAATGTTGCTTGCGGGAATGGCTTTCTCGTTTGCTTGCCTAGCAAGCAAGACACACATGACTCATTTGTAGTCGCGATACTAGGGACCCCAATGACCAGAGCCTTACTCACCATCGTCTTCATCGTATTAACGTTTACATGACCTAGACGTGCATGCCATAGAGAGGAGACATTTGTTGATGTTATTTGTAAACAACGAGCAACATCTGCTTCAAGTGTAACTTTGTAGAGACGATTCTTAGATCGTTTGGTTCGAACCATTAGCTCCCCATGCTTATCATACAAGAACAGAGTATCATTCTTCATACGAACCTCGCAGCCAACTTCAGTTGCTTGTCCTAAGCTAACGATATTACTTCTTAGACCTGGAATATAATATACGTTGCTTAGAACCTTCTTAACTCCGTCCTTGAATAAAAAACGTACCGAGCCTTTTCCTTTGATATTAATCCGTGAGTCGTCTCCAAACCTTACCTTCCCTGAAACCGTTTCGTCCATTTCGTAGAAAAACAATCTATTCCCACTCATATGGTTACTTGCTCCATTATCAAGATACCATATATTCTCAGTATCTAATTCGGTTTCGAATGTGCTAGGATTCACTTTCTTTTCGTTTAAGTAGACCACCTCGTTCATCATTAATCTATCGGCTTCATGTGTGTCGTCTTCGGTTTTTTCAACTGCTTCTTGTAGTTTAAGTTGCCTATCTGGACACTCTGATGCGTAATGACCAAGTTTGTCACAGCGGAAGCACGTTATGTGTGATGTATCGCCATTCATTCTTTGTCGATAAGCTTCCTTTTGGGCCTGGTAGTTATTTTGACGGCCACGGCCTCTTCCTCTCCAAGAAGTACGACCTCCACGTCCTCGACCTCTTCCATGACTCTCAGTTGTTGATTGATCGTAGTTGGCGTATAAGAGTTTACTATGATCATCATGTGTTTCTTCTTCTTCTTCGGTAATTCTTTCTTCATAAGCTTTTAGTCTTCCAACTATATCTTCAAAGCTTGTCGTATTTAAGTCGAGAACTTGCTCTAGCGAAGCAACAATATGAATATACTTCTTTCGTGGTAAGCTTTTGAGAAATTTCTTTACAAGCTTAGATTCTTCAATTATCTCTCCTAGTGATGCAGATTTTGATGAGATTTCCGTTAATTTGCCAATGAACATATCAATTGTATCTCCGTCTTTCATCTTGAGTCTATCAAATTCTGCCATTAACGTTTGTAATCTTGCCTCTTTTACTCTTTCCGCTCCAACATGTCTAGTTTTTATAGCATCCCATACGGCTTTGGATGACTCTAGATCTCCAACTTGTAATATTAGGGCTTCAGGTATGGATTGAAACAAGAGG
Source organism: Moricandia arvensis (assembly GCA_905132765.1). Taxonomy (NCBI): domain Eukaryota; kingdom Viridiplantae; phylum Streptophyta; class Magnoliopsida; order Brassicales; family Brassicaceae; genus Moricandia; species Moricandia arvensis. The sequence continues at coordinate 28,437 of CAJHQP010006285.1, read as the reverse complement.
GCAATTGCAATGTTATTCTTCTCTTCGTCTTTAGTTCCTGGATCAATGGTTTCCCACACCTTACTAACTTTTAACGCAATCTTCATTCTCATGGACCAAACGGTATAGTTTGAGGAGTTTAACATTGGTAGTTTGATGGATGTTGGTCCGGCATCTTTCGCTGTTGCAGATTCGAGTTTAACGTCTCCCATGGCTTGCGGTCGTGTGTTTCCTTTTGTGTGTATACGAGCTCTGATTTCTTAGCCTTCTTCGTGTGTTTAGGGTTTTGTTTATTTAAAAGAATTCTAAGTTCTGATACCAATTATTGAAACTCAATTGTTAATAAGAAGTCCTTCTCTTATTCAATCAATCAAAACAATGCTTTAGAAAAATCACTCAAAAACTAAAGCTCTCAAATCACTCTATATTATGCCACACATCGACATTCATATATATAGAGTATATTATTTCCTAATCCAAAAAGTAAAACTCAAATTCCAAATACAAATAGGATTAGGTCAAATAACTTGCTCCCTAAGTTTCCTTATTTTCCAAGCTTATCTCAACATATGCTACTAAGCTAACTCACTGCCCACCATATAACATATCTGTAATTAGTATTTAGAGATATATTTCAAATAAAGTCAGTTACAAGCAAAAATTCCTTTATATAATGCACATGATCTTTTTCGTTTTTTCACCACCATATCAATCCAAGCTATTGTTTAAATTCACAATTGACTATCGAACGCGTACAACATGACACTACTAGTGCGATATTCATGGGGCTTAGGATTAACAATTTAACATAGAGATTTGACATTAATATTAATTGTTCTTCATTTGTATGAGTTTAGGTGGTAATTAGTTAATTTCCCAGTTATTAAAAACTCTTTTCGATACCAACCTCGGAAGGCATGTGTGCATCTTCTTAAACCTTCGAATTCACTCAACGTGTAGCCCTTTATACAGATGTCCCGAAATTTTCTCAAAATTGTAATCATAATTAATTACCATTTTGTTTTTATAACTTTATTTAAAATTTATTGTTTGATTTGATTATTAGTTATGAAATTTGTTTTTACTTGAAACATAATAAGACTTTTAGAAAATGCTACTATCTATCATGGGATGGGAGGGTTAAAATACAACCATCTACCACTTTAAGCATCAATGACGCTTTGATTTCTTTAGGGAACATTATTAGGTCATCGTAGTGGTTGACGTGTCGAATATTCATCTAAAATTTTGTCGTATTAACAAAACGAAATTTGTTTTCTCGATAAATTGGTTGCATTATATATATATACAATGCAAAGCATGCATCTTCTTCGAAACTTTCCCTTGGTCAATAATATACAAGTATTCAACCAAAACATCTCCACATTTTTTCTAAAGGCTTAAAATTACATCTCCACATAGAGCGTTGAAAAGACCGTTAATATAAGTATAAGGGCAAATCTTTTAGATAACCATTTTTCAAGTTTTTGTCACAAAATAACTTTCAATAATAAAAATGACAAAATTAATTTTTTTTATTTTAAAAAAAATAATTTTTTTTTATTTTTTTCAATTTTAAACCTCACCCCCAAAACTCCACCTCATAACTCTAAACCCTAAGTCTAGATTAGTTAACCCAAGATGTATAAATATATATTTACACTCTTTAATAAAGGTTATTTTTATAATTTTCTTCCTTAAAGATTATTTTTGTCACAAAAACTTTTTTAGATCTTACGATATTTTTTTAAGTATAATCAGACTGAGGTCCAAGAAAAATACATATTACGTAGTATAGGGTCACTAATCGAGAATAATGCAAACATATCATTTTACATAGTGATCTAAACTATGTTGAGTAGTTTGCACATATATTATAACATGCTAACTAAAAAAGTCAACACAAACTCAATACAAATTCACATAACAAAAGAAAATCAATTAACTAACGAAGAGTGACTCACTAAAATCGAATAATTAGTGATAGATTAACAAAAATAAGTAATGTGATTAAGGAGGAGATATAGTAGCTACCAACCATTGGCGGTGGCTCCTCCACGACTCAGCCACCACCATGCATATCCTCTCCAGCATTTTACTAACTTTCTCTGGCTAGAAATTTTTACCCCTCTATCACCAGTGGCTGATCCAAAATCATTTATAGTTGGAGGCACAATATTAAAAACAAAAGAACATCGTTATGAACCGGGGGCACTTGTTTGTTTATTCACAACATAGAACAATTTAATCCAATTAACATAAATTGTTTAGGAAAAAAAAGTATGGGGCATGTTTGTCTCTAAACCGGATGGCGGTAGTGGCTGCAGCTTCTATGGTCATCCACCGGATGCTAAGTTAAAAAACATTTTTTTAACTGTTTCTAAAGACTTCCACCTAAGGATCTCCAATAATCTCGTTCTTACTTTCCCACTACTTTAGAGTTTAGACAACCTTCACACCAGACGTACCAAACGTCGTCGTCTCCATTCGTTGGGGTTCCAGGGAAATTGACGGTGATGATCGTAGCCGTGGCAAATCTTGTGGTGGTTGGAGTTCTCGGTAACTTCGTGTAATTAAGTAAACAAGTAATTATTGTGGATTTTTTTTTGATATGTTTATATAAGGTGTTGTAATACTTTAGAATATAAGAGCATGTCCATCAAGGGGTTCCTAGGGGGTTCTTAACCCAAAAAGGTGGTGGGTCCCACCACTTTTTTTAAGAACCCATCTCTAAAAACCCCTAGTTTAGAACCGCCTCTTACACTGTTTCGTGGACCCCACTGCCACGTGGCGGTCCACGATTGGTTTATTTATTTTTTTTAATTTTTTTTTTTTAAAATCAGAAAAGGTTAAAAAAAAAAGAATTTAAGAACCCCATAGGGGTTCTTATGGATGGAGATGGTCTAAGTCCATGTTCATTGCGGGGTTCTTAGGTGGGGTTCTTAACTTTTGAATTTTCATTTTTTCGTTTTTTTTTTTTACTTTACGGCTAAGAATCGGCTCTTAAAACTCTTATTTAAGAGCCGGTTCTTAGTTTTTCTTAGTTATAAACTAAGAACCGGCTCTTAACAAAAGTTAAGAACCCCACCTAAGAACCCTGCAATGAACATGCCCTAATGCAGATGCAGAGGAACTATAGCAGAAAAAAACAAAAAAATAAAGTTGTCTCTAAATGCTACGAATACTATTCGTTAGTATTTCTATTATAATACAAACTAGGTGATTATCCGCGCGCATGTGCGGGGTGAAACTTATATATTAATAACTATTAAATATTAAATTTTATCGTCCAAACCATGTCATAAGTCTCCAAACATATGATTATGGACCGTCAATATAAAGTTGATTATAAGGTCATGTTTGTTGATATTTTTTAAACTTATATAATTTACATTGAGCTTCAATAATATTATCTAATTGTTATAATTCACCATCTCACTTCGATATAAAGAATCGTAATTTTGAAATGATATGATTAAATAACATTAGAGATACGTGCTTGCGCGGAATAAACATTAATTATGTATACAAATTATTTATAGATATTATTATTTATTTTTGTTAATTTACATATTATAAAATAATAAATATATTGAATAATTGAGTTGATAAAAATCAAAATAAATCATTTATTTATAAAATTAAATGATATTGACATAGATATATAATATGAATATTTATTTATTGAAACTTAGTACTCATATGATTTTATTAACATTTTTATATTTGCTATAACAAAATAATATTTTTACTAATATGAATATTTATTTACCGAGGCTTCCAACTCAATGTAAATTTTGAAATTAACATTTTATGTATTTTTATATGATATATATATATTAATTTAAACGATACTGAAATAAATAAATAAATAAATATATGTATATATATATAATTTGAATATAAATATTAAATAAGATTTAATATTTATATGATTTTATGATCATTTGTATCTTGTTACAATAGAAAAATTAAACCATTGATCAAAAAATTTCAACATAGATTTTTAGCAGTCTTGATAATTTATATTAAACAAACTCAAAATATAGCATATAAGTAAAAATTTAATTTTTTTTATTACATACTTATGTGATTGTTAAATTTCTTTCAAAAATGTAAAATGAAAAAATGATGGAAGATACATAAATTGTAATAACATGTGGCTATCGAAATATGTTGTAATCAAACGTGACTACCAAGATATGTTGTAATGTTCCATATAAGTATATAATTAACATATATGTATTTTATATGATATATACTTTAATTTAAAAAATATTAAAATACATATGTATATTATTTAATCTGAATATATATTAAATAAAACTTCATATTCATATGATTTTATGATTACTTGTATATTGTTATAACAAAACATTAATTATGGAAAAGTACTAATAGTTTTGGAATTATGCATCAATTATTTTTGTATTTTTTTCCATATTTCCATTGTTCTCATAAAATTTTCATTGTAAGGATTTTAACTATTTTAGTAATTTATAGTCGTTTTGAAAAATTAAAAATATAATATATAATAAAAAATCTAAATTTTTATTACATGGTTAATATGATGTTTAATATTTTTAATAACATAAATTGAACAAAATTGATGAAGGATACAAAAAATATTAACAAATGTTTATTATTCAAAACATTAATTGTCACATATATGTTAATCATATTAGGTAATTCCGTAGCTATTATTTAAGGAAAGAATGTAAAATATCCTTTTATCGACTACTAATCAATATGCATGTTAATTTAATAAAAGTATAATTTATATTTATATAGACCAACTATATATATATATAATTTAAATATATATTAAATGAGATTTAATATTTATATGATTTTATGATCATTTGTTTCTTGTTACAATAAAAAAGTTAAAGCATTGATAAAAAAAATTCAGCGTAGATTTTTAGAAGTATTAGTAATTTATATTAAACAAACTCAAAATATAACATACAAGTAAAAATCTTATTTTTTATTATATACTTATGTGATTGTTAAATTTCTTTTAAGAATATAAAATTGAAAAAATGATGGAAGATACATAAATTATTATGAGATCGTATATTAATATGTTGTAATGACATGGGACTATCGAAATATGTTGTAATCAAACGTGGCTACCAAGATATGTTGTAATATTCCATCTAAGTATATAATTAACATATATGTATTTTATATGATATATAGTTTGATTTAAACAATATTAAAGTACATATGTATATATATTTAATCTGAATATCTGTTAAATGAAACTTTATATTCATATGATTATTTGTATTTTTTTATAACAAAACATTAATTGTGGAAAAGTACTAATAGTTTTGGAATTATGCATCATTTAGTTTTGTATCTTTTTCTATATTTCCATTGTTCTCAGAAAATTTTCATTGCAAAGATTTTAACTGTTTTAATAATTTATAGTCGTTTTAAAAAATTCAAAATATAACATATAAGAAAAAAATCTAGATTTTTTATTACATAATTAATTTGACTGTTTAATATTTTTAATAAAATAAATTAAACAAAATGATGAAGGATACAAAAAATATTATCAAATCTATATTATTCAAAACCAAAATTGTCATATATATGTTAGTCATATTAGGTAATTCCGTATCTTTTATTTAAGGAAAGAATGTAAAGTATCTTTTTATGCACTAATAATCAATATGCATGTTAATTTAATAAAAGTATAATATATATTTGGATTTGGATGAACCAACTTTTTCCTAAGGATTCTGAAAATCATTCTGGTGATGACACGTGGTTACACTTTAAAGTTGTAATGCTCCAGGATTAATATATAGGGGATATGCAATTTTAAAAGTTGCATCATATCAATATTAGTCGCGGTCCTTGAATTAGGATAAGCACGAACACTGACAATTAACGTCACTTTACGTTGGTGACTTCGTAGTGGACAGCAATGGAGGTTAACGAATAGTAAGGATTAATTATAGTACTTCGATATTATTGTCTCTTTTATAATGTGGAAACTAACGCAAGCGGAAAAGGATGATTAGGCCGCACCATCGAATTATATAATTTGGAAATCAAAACTAAATTGTATGGTAAGGGAAAAATTGAATTAATTATCGTATATATATTTGAAATTATTTGTCTCAGAAAGCTTGTCACTTTAGAGGTTTCGTTTACACCAATTTTTCAAATGTTGTATACATTTCTAATGTGAGATTATTTATTTGAATTGATTCTAACATAAGCTAGCGCCTATGCTCTTTTTGTTTTATTATATTTGTGTTATATGGTATAATACTAGGATAAGATCCGCGCCTTGCGCGGGGTGAGGCTATCGTAACAAATAACAAAATGTACTTAATAGTTTTGAAGATAGTTTATAGAAAGTTGGGATAGAAACATGTGTAATGGGTAATCGCAATGTAAAATCTTTATTCTTCAAAAGAAAAGGTAATGTAGAAATATTGATTATTAATATTCAAAGCAAGAAATCTATGACATTAATTGTATATATGAGTAATTGACAATCGACATCGAATGAATTGATTTTCTTCCGATGATTTTGGTTATTAATAATTTGCTTGTTGAACATGTTATGACAATACTTGACTTGTATATTAAGGATTCCGTTTATAATATTGGAAACAAAATATATAGTAACTACAAAAAAATATTTATAAGAAAATAAGGATTGCCTTGCAACACAAAATGACACATAACTTTCCATAATATGCGTATATAAATCAATGAATTGAATATATATTTTGTGTGAGAGAATGATATAATCAAAGATGATGCATTGTTTGCAGAAATTTAATATATTTTCTTAAATGACTGTCGATTTTAATTCTTATTGTAACTGAATTTAATAGTTTTGAACATATATGTAGTTTAGAATATTATATAGTTTTATGATTGGTCGAAGTTTAAGTTATTCCAGTGTAGTAATTTGTATTAGGTACATAACTCTTTCATTAGTTTTGGTCTCACATTATAAATATGATTTATGCATGTTTATGAACATACAAAGTATTATAATATGAACAAAAACAAATTCTATACTATAATAAAGTTGCATTTAGATTGTTAGTTTTTGGATATATGTACTAATATCTTGAAAAAGTATTGGGTCATAATATTGCTTACTTCATATATATATATATATATATATATATATATATTTTAAAGCAATATATATGTTCGAGAATTCATCTTCGTACCCATATATATATGATATGTTCAACTGCTGCACAAAATTAAATAAGGGAATGTACGTCTGCAATCGTATGTGTGCCAGCTCATACGAGCTATCATAATTGATAATACTATGGGATATACAAATTTATAAGGTTTGCTGTAAGTATGCTTTAAAGTTAGTCCAATGGCATTTTTTGTAAATACACTAAATGGGCATGGGTATTTTTAAATGGAGGCTGGGGAGCTCTCTCATCGTGACACATCAGCCAGTGGCAATCCGTAAATATAGTACAACTTGAAGGTTTCTCTTTTATTTTGCTTCTCTTTTAATAATAAGGGGATTCGAATCATTGTAACATAGAAACACAAACGCGACACACAAAGAAACATTTGAGACGGTGAATGGGTCACATATAGGAATGTCAATTGGTCATGATGACCATGGACTACAATCTATGGATAATTCATTTGGTTATGGTTCTATTTGGATTTTGACCATATATGTCCATAAAATGAGATTTACAAGCTCATTTGGACATGGACAACCTATTTGACATCCCTATTCACAAAGCAGCCTCAACCGCAGAGCGCCTAACTGCTAAACTCCTTTTGTTTGCCTTGTTTTTCGCAGTCTGGTCTAATCCCACTTAGACTCCTCTGTGTATCCACCTTCTGTTAGTTAATATTGAGCTTACTCTTGGCTGCTACATTTGCCAATGACCGACCACAACTAGCTTCAGATGAGGGTTCTTTTCTTGCCTTTTCTTGAACTGTTGACGTGTGTTGAGGCCTAGCTTGTGTGCTTCTAAGCACTGGTCTTGCTTTTAAGTTGAAACAGTTTTGCACAATAGCTTCCACATTGGCCTACACCATCACAAATGTTCCCTCATAAACCCCATTATGGAATAGAGCAATGAGAGAAGAGAGGCAAGTTAGTTTGTTAGTTATATACCTCTTTTCTCTTCTCGACTTGTTCACTGCTTCTTGAGCTGAAACCATTAGTAGTTTTTCTCTCTCTTATAGCAGAACCAGTACAACTCTTGGACCTGAACTTGTTTGTAGCTAGAGGAGTTAAGCTCTCAGTTTTCTTTGATGGTAGAGCTTGAGATGCAAGGTATTTAACAATTCTCGTCGTCTTCATTTCCTTTCCACTGCCACCAAAACCAAATAGAAACTTGAGAGTGGTGAAACACACATACATAAAGTTAGATGAAAAGATGGGAAATAAAGCTTTAAGTAAGCTACCTCTTAGTGTCAAAACTTGTTTTAGTATTACAACTTGAAGAGCCTTTTGTTATGACAACATGCTTCTTGGTAGAAGTTTTAGTCGTTGCCGCGTAATTAGGAATAGCTTTCCTGTCATTTTTCAAAGGCTTCAATGCAGTTGAGGAAGTAGTTTCTACTTCATACTCTAGACTTCTCTCACTGCAGCCAATTTTAGTCTTCTCCAAAGCAACAGAAAGAGAACTATGAGCATCATAAGACTCATAACTCACACAAGAATCGCCGAACTGGCTCTTTTCTTTATCACAGTTGTCTAGTTCATAGCTATAGTGGCTACACTGACTCATATTCTCCCACAAATTCTCATCTTTCTCACTAGCAGTTTGATGATGAACTACTTGTCCCCATGTTTGAGCTTCTACAGATGTTGGAACTAGTATTCCTTTTTTCTTAAAATGAGCCTCGAAGTGAGCTCTCATCTGAGTAACAGAGCCAGGCTTAGAGAATCTCTCAGCCTCTTCTAGATATCTATTGTGAGAGAAAGATGATCTCTTCTCCCATGATAAAGATTCTTTCTCAAATCTTCCAAATGAAATCGATCCTGAGTGGATAGAATTCTCCTGCAGACCATTAGGAAACAGATTAAAAGGCTTTTCTCTCTTTATACACATACTTTAATAATAGAACATTTTCAGTTTTCCATATAACATGTTTGCATAACTCAAACGCAAAATATACTCTAAACGCAGACAAAAACACAAAGCAATAAATCGAGGCCTAAGAACATTCTTCGTATTTAAAAATGGATAAATTGTTTAAAATACCACAAGTTAAATACTATTTTTCAAAAATACTATCAATCAAAAATATACTAACATTTGGATTTAGGTTTTAGTGATTATTGTTTAGTATTAAGAAGTTGGGATTGGGTATATAAATGTTTAATAAATACTTTTAAAAATTAACTTACCGTTATTTTTATCACAAATTTAGAGTATTTATGAAAACAGTCATTTATTAATAGTATATTTGAAAAGTGGTATCAAACTTGTGGTGCAATTAATTTTTTTCCTAAAAAAATGTACACATATATTATTGGAAATATGTTACGTGGATGTCAAGCTACAAACAAAAGGGCTAATGGTAATTTATTTGAAGAACATGAAGAAGAAAACATACAAGTCCGTATCTTAGTTCTTTATCAATGGCTCCATGAAAACGAGTGAGTATTAATTTGAACTGAATATATATTCTGAAAACTAGAAGACGACAAATTAGTAAAAAATTTGACATTAGTTGAAGAAATTACCAGAAGGCTCAGGTTAAGCGGTTTTTGAACTTCTCCCACCATCATATAGAGTTAGATAATTTTCTGTTAATTGAAAATATATGTACATTTTTACAAGTTTTGTAAAAGAGAACAGAAAAAAAAAACCCACAAAATCAATAGCATACCTGAACAATAAAGAGCATGAGAAACAGAGAATTAGTATACAGGGTTGATGAATTAAGCGCGAATGAGAAACTCGCGACAAAAGAACTATGTAGATATAATGTTGGATTCAGATTTGGATAATAGAGCTGACTAATCAATAATCATCCTCATGTTCCATGTCACATCACATGTGTACTTCCTCCTCTTCTTGAACGGACGCTTCCCACGTTCTCCTATTTCAGCGCCGTTAAATTAGGACGGTCACGATCAACGGTCGAGAGTTTACAATGTGATGGCGATTATTCGTAAACCGTTTGAACCATCATCGATCATGTGGATATCATTTTACACGTGAATGCAAAGCGCTCCGACATGTTCAAGTGTTGCCGAATCTAACGTTTGCTTACGGACCGACAATTAGATCTCTTTAAATTTATCAAACGATTTTTTTTTTCAATATGCAGTATACGAGTTAATTAATAGAACAAGAAAAAACTAAGGTTAGTGATACACTGATACAAACCATTAAACTACACGTTTTGGTCTAAATGAGTGATATTTAGACAAGAATGAAATACTGGTAAATTAATATAAGTCCAATATGACTTTTGTGTTAATGCATATTTTTTCTAAAACACAACTTATTTTCATTAGAACTTAACTTTTGTTACTACAACGGAATGAGGGAATTATCTATCATCTTTTATAAACAAAAAAAAAACTATAATTGCGAAAGAAGTTAAGCAAAATAGATCTTCATAAAAGGTGACAGTGGATTCGAGAGTAGGTTTGAATGTGTCAATAAAGTTTTCACGACAAAGTTAGACATCCGAGAATTAATCACATAAAACAGTAATGTTAGATCCAATCTTCCCATACAAGACCGAAATGTTAATGTATATTGTACCATGCTTATTTGCATAGAAGTTGTAGGAAAGATGAAAAAACTGAAAAATAATTTGAGGGTTAGGTCTCAATACAAAGGAAACATAATAATTGATACCTCATAGTCCAAAGCATGTGATAACATTAATAGGAAATGTTGCTTTCGGAAGAGACCATAGAAAGGGAAATTAGGGAGTTGCATGTGACTTCTCCCGGGGTTGCAGGTACAAGTCGTAAGTCCTATCTAATGATTAGCTCATTTGCATATGATACTCATTTCCCATTCTATGAACTGGGGATATCTTATCAATGTCTCAAAATATGGAAAATAATTAGATATAATTAGTGGATATCTCAAATGAGAAATCGACACATTTGGTATTTGTTTTCATACTTTTAAATACATATATTGAGATATCCCATGATGATGCTCTGAAGCTCTTCTTCTCCCCAAACGCACTGACTAAAATAAACTATACATGAGTATGAAATCGTAACACAAGTTTTCCTCTTTGATAATATATAACAATGAAGATGCATGATTTATAACAACAGAAGAGCAATGTCACGGTTACAGTGAGGGATATACCAATAGCCTATTGGCAACCATAACACTGCAATAGGTGTCCGAACACGGAGTCCATACAGAAGGGAATAAAGGAAACAACAAACTCATTTTCTAACTGAGACAGAGAGAAGCAATAAACACATCCTCAAATAAACTTTACCATCTGATAATGGTGTTTCTGAAATAAGCAAAATCTTATGAAGCTCTGTCAGATTTTAGAAGTTGCCTTTTTCTGTTTGATTTTAGAAGTTGATTCTTTACTTCTAAAAATATTAATATGGTCGCATGTCAACAGAGATTAATGTTGATAGATTATGAAAACGAAATACTGTGTTTTATTTTAGAAAAGAATGCTATCTAGTAAAAAATTCTTTTATCCATATATCACATGGGATGGGAAGTGGTCATGTTAACAAGCCAAATACTATCTTTTGTCTAGTTTCCAGTTTCAGAGTCCAATGGACATATATATTGAAAGTTTAGCCCAAACTAAAACTAAAGTATGACTGTTTTAAGTTAATCTAGCTAGTTTGAATAAGTCTAAGGCTGTTACTTAGTCTTATGAATTGATTAGTAGTTTTCATGGTTTGTAGGAAACTACTAGTATGAGATTTAGAGTCTTTTTTGGTAGTTAGTTGTAAGCAACTCAAGTCTATGAAAACATCATTAGTGATAGGTTTCTTATATTGAGTATCTCAGCATTAGTTTAGAAATATTTTAACATACGACAGTTTAATAATTAAAATTGGTAGACAGACATGTGTAGAAATTGAAATAATGACGTCTCTTCTTTGAGAATGGTCTTTACTTTTTATTGTCTCTTTTTTATTTTTGACTTTTATATTAATATTTATCTGTAGAGATTCTTCCAGAATTGAACCTAAAAGATAAGAAGTATGATATATTAAATAATAGAGAAAAATTCAAAAACCTTAAATATTTATCTTTGGTGTGCTATTTGGTAACAAAGGGTGAGGTTAATGAGAAGGAGACTACACTGAGTATTTCGAGGTTCGATGAAAACTATGAGCATTGGGTAATGTTCATAGAAAACTTATCAAAGGAATGGTGGGAGCTGATCGAAATTGGAATCACACAATCAAAGAGAAATGCGATATTAACAGGAACTCAAAGAATCGAGTTTGCCGAGCAAAAGCTCAAAGATCTCAAGCTGAAGAATTATCTCTTTGGATCTATTGAAAAAACCATTCTGAATACTATAGCCCAAAAATATGTTGGATAAGCTTCAATTACTTGGGATAGAAGTTATCCTTAAAGGATTAGGATAACTAACGATATATGCAAAAAAGAAAAAGATAAACTATTACTAGATAGAGAAGGATTTCTATTTAGCTATATAAGTAGACATCGGTTTGTGATGAACTACTAAGGAAGATAATAAGCTTGTGTTTAGTTTTGAGAAAGTTTCTAAACATAATAAAACGAAGGATAGTTTTATACAAGCTTACGTTTGTTACGACTTTATTTGGTATCAGAGCCTGGTTTGCACTAAAAAAATCGAGACACATATACTATGGGTGATATGAAGCCTCCGACGAAGACGAGAGATGCTGTACCGTCCGCAGTTGTTTGTCCGATGCTTTCCTCATCAAATTATACTGTCTGGGCGATGAGGATGAAAGTATTATTAAGAGTTCATAAGGTTTGGGAAACAATCGATCCTGGATCAAAAGATGAAGAGAAGAATGATATTGCAACAGCACTCCTGTTTCAATCAATACTTGAGAATTTAATTCTGCAGGTAGGAGAACAAGACTCCCCTAAAGAGATTTGGGAAGCCATCAAATCTAGAAACCTTGGTGCAGAACGGGTAAAAGAAGCACGTCTACAAACACTAATGAATGAATTTGAACGATTAAGGATGAAAGATTCAGAAACTGTTGATATCTTCTCCGGGAAGTTATCGGAGATCGCTGCAAAATCTGCCTCGTTAGGTCAAGTACTTGAAGAATCGAAACTCGTAAAGAAGTTTTTGAATTGCTTACCAAGATCCAAGTACATTCATATCATAGCTTCTCTCGAGCAAGTTCTTGACTTAAATAAAACCAGTTATGAAGACATTGTTGGGAGATTAAAAGCTTACGAGGAACGGATACTCGATGAAACAACACATGAACCACAAGGAAATCTTCTCTACGCAAACTCTGATAGAAGAACAGAGCATTCACAAGGGAGAGGCAGAGGATGGAGCCGTGGACGAGGATATCGTGGCAGAGGAAGAGGTCGTGGTTACTCACATTCTCAAGACAGACAAAAGGAGAAGAAGGACATGTCTCAAATAATCTGCTTTAAATGTGAAAAACCAGGACACTTTGCTTCAGTTTGTCCGGATAAAAGGACAAACACTCAAGAGATAAATAAAGTAGAAACAGAGGAAGCTGATGTCGCCTTGTATCTACACAAAACGGTCTACCTTAATGAAGAAAAGGTAATACCGAAACAGTATGAAACTAACAAAAAGGAAGAAGGGTTTGGTACTTAGATAACGGCGCAAGCAACCACATGACGGGTGAAATTTCATACTTTGCAGAGTTAAATCAAAACATCAAAGGAAAGGTAAAGTTCGGCGATGGATCATGTGTAGACATTATAGGAAAAGGTACAATTCTGTTCGAAGCAAAAACGGGTGAACAAAAGCTTCTTGCAGACATCTATTACATTCCTGAACTTAAAAGCAATATACTGAGTTTAAGGCAAGCCACCGAGCAAGGTTGCGATGTCAGAATGAAGGAAAATTATCTGACATTAAGAGATCCTAATGGGAGGCTACTAATAAAAGTATTACGGGCATCGAACCGATTATACAAAATCTCTCTCAAGATCGGAAAACCAGCATGCTTACATGCAAAGATAGAGGAAGAAGCGTGGAGGTGGCACGCCAGACTTGGTCATATCAGTTTTAAAACCATGAGAGTCATGGCTACTCAAGACATGGTTCACGGACTACCAGAGATTCAAGAAGAAAAGAAGATTTGTGAGTCTTGCTTAGTAGGAAAGCAAACACGACAAACCTTCCCTAAATCGACTTCTTACAGATCAACTCGAGCCTTGGAGCTTCTACATGCTGATCTCTGCGGTCCGATATCACCATCAACACCGTCGCGTAACAAATATATCTTTGTTATAATCGATGACTGTACCAGATATATGTGGACGATATTGTTAAAAGACAAAAGTGAGGCATATGAGAAGTTCATAGCTTTTAAACACCTTGTTGAAAAGGACACTAACAAGGAAATATTAACTCTTCGCACGGACAGGGGAGGTGAGTTTACATCAAGAGAGTTCCAAGACTTCTGTAGCAATAATGGTATTAGACGTCATCTCACTGCTCCATACACACCACAACAGAACGGTGTGGTCGAAAGAAGAAATCAGACACTTATGGAGATGACACGAAGCATTCTAAAAGCTATGAACGTTCCAAATTATATGTGGGGAGAGGCTACACGTCATGCTACTTATTTAATCAATTGTGTTCCTACAAGAGCACTGAAAAATCAGACACCATATGAGAGTTTGAAAGGAAGAAAACCGAGCATTGGTCACATAAGGATATTTGGTTGTATTGCTCATGCAAAAATAGACTCTGCACACTTGAAAAAACTCGATGATCGATCACAAACACTAGTTCATCTTGGGATTGAACCAGGATCGAAGGCTTACAGATTGTATAACCCTACATCTAGACGCATAATAGTAAGCCGCGATGTGGTTTTTGACGAGAAAAATTGCTGGAACTGGACGGGAGATGATAAAGAAGAAACTAGTGAATCTGGAATGTTTAAGGTATCCTGGGGAACAACAATGGACGATGGGCATGGTCCTTTTACTATTGGAACACCGCACGAAGGAGATACAGCTGCAAACGAAGAAAGTATTAATGAAACCGATGATCAAGCCGAAGATACAGGGTCCAACATAACAGAGGATCCTGAACCTAGAAGATCGTCACGTCAAACTACTCGTCCAAGCTATCTAGACGATTACATACTTATGGCAAGTCTAGAGTGTGAAACTTTACTTCTCTCACTCAATGATGAACCATATAATTACCAAGAAGCGTGCAAGAACAAGCGATGGAAGGCAGCATGTTTCGACGAGATTGACTCAATAAACAAAAATAAAACGTGGGTACTCGTCGACAAACCACCAGGAGCAAAGGTTATAGGTCTTAAATGGATATTTAAGATCAAACGAAATGCAGATGGAACGATTAATAAATTCAAGTCAAGGTTAGTTGCGAAAGGATATGTACAAGAACTTGGGATAGACTTCGAAGAGGTATTTGCCCCTGTAGCACGCATGGAAACAATCAGATTTCTGATCGGTTTGGCCACTGCAAATAAATGGGAGATTCACCACTTAGATGTCAAAACTGCCTTTCTACATGGGGAACTAAATGAAGACGTATATGTATCGCAACCTGAAGGGTTTGAAAAGGAGGGAGAAGAACACAAAGTTTTCAAACTTTTCAAGGCATTATATGGACTTAGACAAGCTCCGAGGGCATGGAATACAAAGCTCGATCAGATACTAAAAGACTTGAGCTTCAAGAAGTGCTCCAAAGAGAGCTCGGTTTATAGAAAAGAAGAAGGAGAAAAGCTTCTGATCGTAGCCACTTACGTCGATGACCTGTTTATAACCGGAAATACACTCAGCTCAATCATTGAATTCAAGACGTCAATGGCAGAAAAATTTGAAATGTCGGATCTCGGCAAGCTAACCTACTACATTGGTATCGAAGTAAGACAAGTCTCAGACGGGATTGAGATCAAACAGGAAGCATACGCACGTCGTATACTACAAGAAGCAGGGATGGACGCCTGTAACTCATCACAAATACCTATGGAGTTTGGTCTAAAGCTGTCGAAAGCAACAGAAGAAGCTGAGATCGATGCAACCATTTTTAGACGAAGGATTGGCTGTCTAAGGTACTTATTGCATACAAGACCCGACCTCGCCTTCTCTGTCGGCATACTTAGTATATATATGCACTCTCCTCGTATATCTCATGGAAACGCAATGAAGCAAATACTAAAGTACCTACAAGGAACCTTGGGATACGGCTTAAAGTACAAGAAGGATGGATCGCATACTCTCACTGGCTTTAGTGATAGTAGTCATAACACAGACTCGGACGATGGAAAAAGCACCACTGGACACCTATTCTGTTTTGGCGAAACACCAATAACATGGTGTTCTCAAAAGCAAGAAACAGTGGCACTATCGTCATGCGAAGCAGAATTTATGGCTGCAACGGAAGCCACAAAGCAAGCTATCTGGCTTCAAGACTTAATGAGCGAAATTACAGGTAAAAAGATAGTGAAGACGATGATTCAAGTGGACAACAAATCAGTTATTGCCTTGACCAAGAACCCAGTCTTTCACCGTCGAAGCAAGCACATTCATAAGAAATATCATTTCATACGTGAATGTGTTGAAAGGAATCAAATCAATGTCGAATATGTTCCCGGAAAGGATCAGCTTGCAGACATACTAACAAAAGCATTGGCGAGGATACAGTTCAAGGAGATGAGGGATCGAATTCAAGTTCTCAACTTAAGCAAAGAAGATTTGAAGCTTAAGGGGGAGAATGTTGGATAAGCTTCAATTACTTGGGATAGAAGTTATCCTTAAAGGATTAGGATAACTAACGATATATGTAAAAAGGAAAAGATAAACCTATTACTAGATAGAGAAGGATTTCTATTTAGCTATATAAGTAGACATCGGTTTGTGATGAACTACTAAGGAAGATAATAAGCTTGTGTTTAGTTTTGAGAAAGTTTCTAAACATAATAAAACGAAGGATAGTTTTATACAAGCTTACGTTTGTTACGACTTTAAAATATACATCGAAAGGGAACATACGCTTGTCAGGTAAGTTGACAGTAACTATACAGGTGATCTTGATGATATAAAAACACATTAGGATACATGTTCATGCTATGGGAAGAGTTGTATCATGGACCTCTAAGAAGTAACCCATTGTGACTTTATCAACAACATAAGTTAAGTTTGTTATTGCTTCTTATGGAGCATGTTAAGCGATGTGCAGAGGAATATACTAGAGAAAATAAGGTTGGGTCAAAGGGAAAGAAAATGGTCTACTATGACAATAAATCCACGATTCAGCTCTACAAGGATCTTGTTATACATGGTAATAGCAAGCATATTCACGTGAGGTTCCACTTTCTACGTAAATTAGTGAATGAAAGAGTTATTTAATTTGAGTAGTTATTTAATTTGAGTATTCTCCTACCTCGGAGTAATTTTCAAACATTATGATAAAAGCAGTGAAGTTTTCGATAAG
Source organism: Moricandia arvensis (assembly GCA_905132765.1). Classification (NCBI taxonomy): domain Eukaryota; kingdom Viridiplantae; phylum Streptophyta; class Magnoliopsida; order Brassicales; family Brassicaceae; genus Moricandia; species Moricandia arvensis. The sequence continues at coordinate 10,818 of CAJHQP010006285.1, read as the reverse complement.
TTCAGGAGCAAGTTGAGAGTATGCACATAAGAAGAGTCAACTAGAGAGGAGGCATTTCAGTCTAACGGAGAATATGAAGAATAAAAATAGTTAAGTTCCATTTTAAGTTAATCTAGTTTGAACAAAATATCAAAACTATCGTTATTAAAAAAAAAATTGATATCAAATAATTATATTTCATGAAACAAATTTTTACTTTTTTAGAAAACATATATATATATTATTCTAGAATGAAAGTACTAGAGAAAAAAATATATGAAAATCCATGATAATCAATAAAAATCAATGATAATTTATACAATTTTTTTGTACCATTTAATCAAATCTACTTAACTTTAAAAAAAAAATCTAAGCTAGTAAAATTCTAAAAGTTCACACAAATAATAGTTTTAATAACCCCCTAGGGACATAGATTGAGGTAAGAGATAGAAGACTTTGAAAATCTTCTTTTTGTTAAGTTATGATTTGTCTCTTCAAGAATAATATAAAACTTAGCCTAAAAATGGCTTAAGAATAGTTAATACATGTTAAATACAAATTGAACTCCTTTGTATATCAAGAAAATTTCTACCCAAAGTGCAATTTTTTAAAACTTCATAAAAGCTCATCTGATTTTTTATAAGTGGTGTGTGTCGACCAACAATCACTTTTGGTGTCGATCTACACCTTGTGTGATAAAAGCCTAAACAATGGCGATCGACACCAAAAATAATGTTGGTCGACACCTTGTGTAATTATAGTTTCTGACTTGTATCTTTTCAGTATTGATTTTCTTCAAATTTTAAAATGTTTCAAAATCTTCAAACTTTCCAAAATGTACTTAAATATAGAAAGACTCAATATATATCTAAGATTCTAGATTAGGATTTATATCATGGTTTAAAACTAAAAAATAAATATAATATATCAAATATAGATAATTTGGATTATGTCATTGCTCCTTGACAACGTTGGGAGAGACGACAAGTAAATAAATATATACACCCAAAGAGACAATCGGAGTCACATGGAACATTGACGTGATGTTTCTCCAATGATCATATCACGCTTGAAGTAGTGTAAGTTCGGTAAGAATTTAAAGAAGAGAGTTGGCATCTGTAATAGTGAGAAACTGTTATGTTCTTCTTTATAAGGCATCGTTGGTATGTTCGATGTCTGGGAAGTTTAGGGTGGACATATTACCCATGTGATGTGAAAGAAACAGCAGAGGCATGAGCCGATGTTGTGTTCGATAATTTTATTAATTATTTGTGACATGGGTGTAAATGTGTAATACGGAAAGGAGTGTGAATGTCCCATTTACCAACGGTTCACTTGTCGGAGACTTCTAACCGGTAGGTCCTTTGTTTCGCCGACACCCACTATCACCTGTCATTTCTCTTTTCTTTTTTTCTTCAAAAGTATACATTTTTCTTTATTGCTAATAGAAAAAGTGAAATGATATGGTATTAGAATAGCGATAATTAATACGGTGGTGTACCACGAGAGAGTGAATCCACACACACGAGGATACCACCATTCCATCTTATTCCTAATCATTTCTTTTGTCAATAAAGTGAATCAGAAACTTGAGACACATGGATAATCAAATCATCTTTATTTTGAAAAAAAAAATCACATCATTTTATTCCTAATCATTTTTGCTCATTTAATTATCGGGTCGGCTATCTATTTGCACATGAAAACTATGATATAACATCAAATGTCTCCAAAACTATCACATTTATCTATTTTTTCCCGAGAGTAAAGTTCGAAACATATTTCCCCCTCCAAGTACATAGTTTGAGATCTATTTACACACAATAATCGAATTAGATAGTTTAATATCGGTTTAATATTTTAAGTTAAACCATAAACCACTTAAAGTTGATAATTAATCAAATAAGATCCAATTAAGAATGATTTAAACCCGATTATACTCGTTTTAAGATCCGATTTAAACCCGATTTATATTCGATTTAAGGTGGATCAATGTTTTTAATGAGTTTAAGTCTTAAATCAAGTATAAATCGGGTTTAAATCGGGTTTAAATCGTTTTTAATTAGATCTTATTTGGTTAACTATCAACTTTATGTGGTTTACAATTTAACTTAAAACAGTAAACCGATATTAAACCGTTTAATATGATTATTGTGGGGAAATGGATCTCGAATTATGTATTCGGGGGGGGAATAGGTTTCGAACTTTACTTTCGGAGGGAAATAAACAGCGGTGATATTTTCAGAGACATTTTGTGCTATATCATAGTTCTCGTGGGGAAATAGATCGTCGACCCTTAATTATCTATTGAACTTCTCTACTTATGCTATTCATTTCTCTCTGTTTTCCCTACTTAATTGGTATTTTTGGTTGATGAAACCAAAAAAAAAATTAATAAAAAGAAAGAAAATATTACAGGTGGAAAATCAATAAATTAAATCCATAGCTTGTTGCTTTTTAAAATGTGTTGCTTTTAAAAAAATTGTTTTATCCATATATGCACATTATTTTTGGGTAAAGGAAATGATACTAGTAAAAACACTAATGATATGAATGCATTCGAGAAAATGCAAAAGGTAACAAAGGCAATGACATCGTTAATTGAAAAAGCCGTAGGGAGAGGGTTCTGGGCACTCTCCAATCACTTTTCTGATCCACTCAAACTTTTCTGGAGAAGTAATAGGTACAACGAGATGGATTAGCACTTCAAGATAACGACAACGTTGCTTTCTTTTTTTGGGTCCATTTCTTTGTTAGTACTTGATTTCAAATGCATGCACACGATCTATTGTTGATACTAAGATACAAACACCTCTCAGTTATTCAATTTAATTATCATGGGGCTGTGGATCCGTGCTGTCCACGGTCCACCCCATGAAACCCGTTTGACTGTTGTCTGTTCGATTTGATGGTTACATCAAATTACGGCGAACCTTTTTGAAGCCTAAATCAATTTTGATATAAGAATATGTAACGTTGTTACAAATGTGTATTGTACTTGGGGGTAATTCCAACGAAGAGAGACAAAGAGACAAGGAGATAAAGGTCTATAGGTACAGAGAGCACATGAGATGACGGAGTGGGCCGAGAGAATAATAGATGCACTAGACAGAAAACGAAGAGGAAGAAGCTACCAAGCATGAAGCAAATATTTTTGGACATTGGCTCTTTCCTTTTACTCAGAACTCAGAAGTACACTAGTTAGTAGTTGTTTATACTTCAACATATATCATGCATACACGGCTATGATTGGTAGCATTATGGAACCAGACAATCAAGGAAAAAATGAAAAGAAAAGTTACTATATTAAAATACGAAAATAATTAAAACAGAAAACCTTACTTAACTATAAAACTTGACTATTTGATTTTTTGTCATTTATTTTATTAAATATGTATATGTAACATTTGTGACTGATAGAATTATCGTATGGAATCACAAAATTAGTTTATTAGTAACAACTTATAGCAAAATCTATATATTAATAAATATTTATTGTATTGGCAATAAATAAGCTTATATGTTCTATATACCGCTTGTGAAAAGGTTTATTTTGGTATTCTCTCCTATTTATTTTTCTTAACTATGATCATATAGTTAAAAGGAAGTTTTTATGCAAAAATATGTAATGTTTCAATTTCTGGCATATGTGAAAATGTTTAAGAGAATTGATTTGACTATATATATATCACTAAAGTGCATTTTTTTTCCATCACACATCCGTTTACAATTCCAGAGTTAAATGTGTTTGCGTTAGAGTAGTGGAAGAATGAGTGACCAATGTGCTTCTAGCCTTATAAAAAGTTAAGTAAATAATCGGCCATAAAATTTTACAAATTCTTTTGTTGCTCTGTTGGTATATGCCTTACATGTATCCTCAGAGATCACAGGTTCAACTCAATCAAGCTACATTTTTTATCTTTTTATATTTTGTGCTTCCGGCCCAAAATATTTTAGGACTAGATCTATGGGTGACCTATCGAAAAATGATTCGCGATGCCGCGCAAGAGAGAAAAATACGAAACAACGTCATATGGTGAGTGTAGGGATAGTAAACAAGACTTTCAAACTACCAAAAAAATTAAAGTACCTCCCACATAAATAGACTCCACGAACCGAAAGAATAGACATGGAAGGTCCATTTAGATGTGAACGGTCAAAACTTTACAAAATGCATTTTGAAAAACTACACAAGACTTATTTAAAAGAAAAAGAATTGCAATACCTAATTCAAAAGGGATGATTGGTTCATCAATCTTTTTATATATCAACCCATGTCATTAAGACAATCCCCTTCTATCCGTTTATGTGACGGCTATTTCTCATTCCCAAAGGCATTCGGTAATAACAAGAAATAAAATATCACTTACTTGTCGCATTATAACTGATGGTGCCCGAGGTTCATTACGGCTTTTGCGCGAGGCATGTTGGTATTAAGATTGCGTAAAGTTTATTGATTACTATATCTCGAGATCACCAAAGAGTTTGTTACTCCCGAATAAGTGTCACTTTGACATTTTTCACGAAGATTAAGAAATGTGTATAATAGACTAATATATCCCTATTTAATGTATGATTAATTAAATGAGAATGATTTAAATAAAAATCTATTGGTTATTCAAAAAGGTAAAATTTGAATTTAATGTACAAAATTACATTAGGATTGTAGAATGACACTTTTTTCTGAAACAAAAATAAAAACCTAAAGTAACACTTATTCTGAAACAGAGGAGTAGTACTTTTTTAGTGGCTGGTACGTTTAATCTGTGATTGTTGATTACTTGTTGCAAGACTTTTCCAGTTTTCTAGAAAGAAGAGATAAGCATTGAGTATGTTCCCTTCTACTTCGACATCCAATTCAATAGATCTATAGATTGGTTACATCATTTCGGAAGCCAGCGATCATTTACTCACCAATATTCAAAACTTATCAATTATCTGCCATATGTATTCCCTACCATTTTCCTGTTTCTGTTACTAGAAAAATATTAATACGAAAGTAATACACTCCTATTCCAAAAAAATGTATATTTTAGAATTTTCGAGCTTATTAAAAAATACTCTCTCCGTTTCAGTTTATATGTCGTTGTAAAGAAAAAAATTTGTTTCAAAATAAGTGTCGTTTTGTAGTTTCAATGTAGAATTTATTAATTTTATATGTTATTCTATTTTTTTATTGGTTGATATGTATAGGTAATTGTGTTTTTATCTAGAAAATATATAAAACTGAATGTTTCCTTAATATGTGTGCACAAACCTAAAACGACAAGTAAAGTGAAACGGATGTAGTATATAATATTTTGGTTATCAATGTTTTATTTTTCCTAGTTAACTATTTTTCATACCTTTTAACCCATGAAATTTTAATAAACACTTTAAAATTTATATTTTATCATTAATTAATGCATTGAAAATATAAAAATTGTAATTTTTTTGAAACAATTTTTTTCTAAAACATAGATATTTTCGAAATAGAGAGAGTATTCACTAATAAAAATATTTATAGCATATGACGTAATACGCAAATTGAATATATTTTTCCTGCTCACAACATATTAATCGATAGAATTCAAGAAAATTCATGCTCATATAAGTTAAATACAGTGTGGGTCGGGTTCTTCCCCGCAAAATACGGAGTAATGGTCGAAGACTACGTAATTAGTATACAGTCTAAACATATTACCTAAAAATGGGTCATTTTCAATCGTTTTATTATAGTACTTATTTGATAACATACCCAGAAAATAGGGAAAGAAAAGAGTAAAAGCAGTCAAGCACTTTACAAAATAAAGGAAAATAAGCAGCTTTATACTTTTTTCTAAATTAGCTTTTATATGTTTTTCATTTTGGTTTTATTTTGCTTTTGACCTTTTCTGTATGTTAATTTACCCTTTTTGTTTCTCTATATATGTGATTGGCAATTACATCACAAAGTTACCAAAACGACGACATAAAAAGGTTGAAGTGCAAAAGCGCCTAACCCATTTCTTCTCACTCATTATGGGCAAATTAAGAAACCAATGCTCTAGATGGATATTCCCTCTGTTTCGTTTTAGTTATCGTTTTAGGTTTTTACACGCAGATTAAAAAACTATTTAATTTACATATTTTTTAGATAAAACACAATTACCTATACACCTAATCACATTTCAACCAATAGAAAAATAGAATAACAGATAAAACTAATAAATTTTGTATTGAAATTATAAAACGACATTTATTTTGAAACAAAAAAAAATTTCTACAACGACAACTAAATCGAAATGGATGTAGTAGTAACTAAATGTTTCTCAAGTGGTGTACTACCAATGCTGTCAACATTATCTAAAATTATCTTCTTTTCTGTATTTTCTTTAAAAGTTTTTCACTGTCAAACCGAGTAGACTAATAGTTAAAGGGGGTGTTAGTGGGAGTTACATTTATAATAATTGTAAGAATTTGAAAAGTCTAGTGTTATTAGTTTATAAATTCTTAAATTCTCACTAAAATCTATTGTTATTGGGGTGATGATTTTATAATTCTTTACAAAATCATTTGTTATTCAAAAAGTTTGCATTTTAATGATTCTATAATTCTATTAAAGTTAATGTTATTGGGAGTTGTATTCTTAAATATTTAACTCATAGAACAAGATTTTAATAATACTACATATATCCCTTAGATTCTTAAAGTCATTATGGCAATTTATTTTCCTAGATTTTCACAATATATAAAATTCTCTACAACTCTTTCCAAATTCAACAAATCTCCCAACTTTTAAAATCAACAAACTCTTTATAAATATTACTCCCATTAACACCCCCAAAAAGTTGATAACATACAAAAGCGCACTTTCCACAAAAACACAGCGTACACAGTAACAAAGACCGACCTGAAACGTTTTAACACTAGTGCAATGTCTACCTAATTCAGAACACATAGGCAGTAAAAAGGAGAAATTCAAAATCAAATATCCCATCACTCTTTTTCTTTTTTTTTTCTTTTTGTTGGATGCTTTGTCTCGTTGCCCTTGTTTCCCGTCGCTTGTCTCTCTCATTGTCATCCTCTTCTTTCTCAAATAATCCATAGAAAAATATTGACAAAATCGAGGCTTTTGGAATTTGGATCATCAAATCAGATGTTGGTCATTAAATTTTTACTAAAACCTCTTGTTTTTACACTCTCTAGTTTATTCCCCACTAAACTTGGAACAATCTTGTTTTTTCGGGAAGCAGAACTACTCCATTACAGAGCTTATAGCCCGAGTAGAATGTAGTAAACAAGTGTGATTGGTAAAGCTATAAGCATCCCAAATATTACCCTGCAGTTTTCAATCCACATTAGTTTATAATCTATCTTTTATGCATGAAAACTGTATATAATATACTTACCCTGTACTTAAGATTGCCGGATGAACATTGTATTCTTTTGCAAACACAAATGGCACGATTCCTTGCGGCAATGCAGCCTACAAAGCGTTACCAAAGATCTCGTTTAGTGGTTTGCTATATATTAAGCAAATATTACGTTAGCAATCTAATATACTTACTTGAACAATGGCCACGCGTAATAGATCTCCGCGTAATCCAATAGCCATGGCTGCAACGGCCATCACTGCTGGTCCAGTCAAGAACCTCACCGCCATTGCAAAAGTTGCTGTAGAAATTTCCGCAAGCTATTAACTTAGGTTGCAACGCCATGAACAACCCTTACATCATTTTTTCACAATCAATTAATCAGTTTCCACTCAAAACAATAAGCCGATGATGAGCATACATCGTGTAAGTGTTAATCCAAATCCAATAAATTTATGATAGCATACGTCAAATGTAAATGTAATCAACTTCCACCTAATATTGGGGACCACGACAACTATCAATGAACACGAGCTATGTCTTTCCACAACGACCACTTTCTATTATATGATGTCGCATCGTTGACCCTACATGTCGGATGGTCCATCCCTAACGGGCCACCCCCTAAAAATCTTAAAATATACCGAACTTTCCGTACGATTGCGTTTGTGATTATGGATTAGTGTAATTAACCTAAAGAACGAGCAGAAACAGAGTAAAGAAGATAAGACTCACCTAAACTGAACATTGCCATACCAAGACCAGCGTCAGAGAGAATTGAGATTGATCCTTGAATGATTTTAGGCATTGCTACATTCCACCTTGCATAATCCAAGCATAACTCGTTTATATAATCTCATACTAGTAACAAATGGTAAAGTATTTGATTAGTTACCTGAAACAACGAGAGCCCAAATAAGACCAATGAGACTAGAGTAAGTGTTTGGGTTCCTGATCAGTTTTCTCCACACCATTATCAGTATCAGCCGAGTCATCACACTCGCCGGCGGCATATGTTTTGCCTGTCCGGTTTCACCAGTTTCCACCGCTTCTTTAGGGTTTAGCTCCGCCGTGGAGTTACATCTAAGCTTGTGTAGCCCGTTTGGGCACTTCCTTCACTCTCTCTGACTCTTCTTGGCAGCCAACAACATCTCCCGTTCGCTGGAGGATCAGAGACTAACATTCGGATCTCTTTTGCTCCTTGATCGGATATTCCGCCTTGTTCATGAACTCCACCGGATACTTGAAGACCCGGTCTATCCGAAATGGGTGACCCGTTGGATCCCCAAACAAACATATGAAGCTCCTTAGCATCATGACTTTTAGCTTTCCCTCCAGTATGATGGGTTTTACCCACCAGCTGAGGTGGAGAACTCCGGGTTCGGAGCTGGGTACGGCCCAGCTGGACCCGGGTAAATCCCAAACCTAGGCGACGAAGCCATACCACAACTCTCATCGAAATTCGAAGGTCTTGGAGTCGGTCCCCTCGACGACTGAACGGAGTACATATCCGCCGGCCCAAAGTTCGAGAGCCGGCCACCGGAAAACCCCATCACCGAGTAAAAATCCGAGTGGTTAAAATTAGAACCTCTCGGCGTGGTGCTAAGACTATAAATCTCAGCTCCGGTGAGATTTGACGGACGCGGCGTCATATTAGCACCACCGCAGAAAGATCTCCGGGAAGCGTTTGACTTCCTCACCGTGACGTGCAACTTCCCGTCGTCTCCAACCTCAGCGTCCGTCTCAAGAAAATCATGCCCGTCCAACGAAACGAACGTCGGACTCAACCTTAAAAGAAACTATCGAAGCAGCCGTCTCCGGGAACTGCTCCATGATCAGAATCTTGGCTCCTCTGTACTCAAACAAGAAGAGGAGAAGCGTGTACCATATTATACACTGGAGAAACAACCACTTGGACCATGAGCGAGCCGGAGTACTCGCCGTACATGGCGATCAAGAGAGGGATGCCCATGACGAGCGTGTTGGGGAGCGTGGAGAGGGAGAAGATGGTGATGCTCCACTCGAGAGTGCCTGAGCGTGTGAAGTTGGCCCAGATGGTTAGGAGGGTGAGCATGATGAGTTTCTGGAGTGGTATCGGCGGCGATGAAGCGGAGGTTCATGGCGTAAGGGTTGTTGGTGGAGATTGAAGTGGAAGGAGAGGAGAGGGACGGCGAATATGGCGACGAAGCGGTTTATTCCGGAGCATTGGTCGGGTGAGAAGATTTTCCACCAGCGGACGGAGCCGTATGCGAGGATCATGGCGACGTAGAGTGGGATCACCGCCGTTAGGACCGTGTAGAGGTCGTGCCATGTGATCATTATTGTCGCCGGAGGAGTGGCAAAAGTGTGATTCTTGAAGTGTGGGAAACTGTTTAGTTAGGGAAGTGAGTGTCTGAAGTCAAACGGATAGTGTCAGTCTCTGTACTCTCTGTTATGACGAAAGCTTTAACAGAGAGAGAGAGAGGAAGAAGGTTTTGAGGATTAATGTTGCGAGAAGACGTCCCTTTACATCTCTTTATACAATCAATAACACACATGACGACCTATACTGAGCTCCTGTTTTTATTTTATAATTTACTTGTGTTTTACATTTATAAATTTTTTATATACACTTTACCGTAATTTATGCTCCATTTTTTAAAGGAAAAGAGTATCACATAAGATGCATTTAATATATGGTTGTGGATTGTGTTTGAAATAGGCTATATATGAGTGAGTTATGATTTCGTTTTTAAAATTTACTGAAATTTTTTGAATGGAAATTGGGTAGATTATTACTGGTATCTTGGTCGAGTGTTAAATCTTGTTTTATGAAAAGCCACTCATTTAGCCAAACGTGTTAGTTATATAATTGAATTATTTTAAACGTATAATATTTGTATTTTCCTCTTGACATCATGTATAATTTTATTTAAAGTAAAATGTTACATGTTTAAATTGCGTTCAAATGGTTTAAAGCTACCAATAAAGCTTTAAAAGTTCTGACTATATTTAAATGTTGACAAAAACATTATATTTTAGTATTAAACTGATAAGAAAAATAATACTAATATTCACGAATATTTAAAATTAAAAATTTGTATTATAATATATGAAACAGGTTATATAAATTAATTATCTTATTTTCATAAAATTATATTAATGTAAATTTTATTTTTATTATATATAATTCAAAACAAATGTTTTAATAAAAATATACACATGTATAAGATTTCTAATTTTGAGTAAATAAATATTTGAATAAAAATTCATTTTGCTTTAAAAGTACGGATCAAAATTTAACAATAAACATTAATATTTTATCAAAATCTAATAAAAACATTAAAATGCGGGTGAAAATCTAATAATAAACATTAATATTTGATCAAAATCTAATAAGAAACATTAAAGTGCGAGTCAAAATCCATCTCACATTCATGTATCTATTTCAATTTGGTATGTATCCTCTCGAATATTGATCCATTACGATTACAATGCGGGTCAAAATTCATCTCACATTCATGTA
>CAJHQP010006284.1:0-39338 GCA_905132765.1 Moricandia arvensis | reverse complement strand
AAATACCTCTTTCGCCCTCTTGAGAGCGTTTGAGTTAATAGATTCAGCTATGTTGCTCATTTTTTATATTGTAGCCTTTCTTCATGAAAATGAACCCGTGAATCATCAGTCCAGGGTCCGCAATCGAACGCCCGGGTACGCCCGAAATCGACGGCACAGCCTATCCCCCAGACTTGAAACGCTTTTGCTTGTCCACAAGGAAACAAGGTAGCCTGTGAAAAAGGTTTGAAAATCGAACTACTAAGTCTTTACAGTATTAGCACTAGAGGACTGTCACCCACTACTATTTGTTTGCAACCACATCTATCAGTTATCAAGATGTATAACTTTCTGAGAGTACCTATCCTAGTATCAGGAGATGGGTAGAATGCAAGCCATTATTCTAACCCAACAACTTAGCAAATACTATCTGACTCACCCCTCTAACTATTTCATTTTCTTTGCATAAAATAAAAGTGCAGGCTTTACCTCTGGGAGTATCGATCAAGGACACATGAAATCTTACCCTAAAATTCTGGATACCTGCACAAAGTCTTCCGCAGAAACTTCCCTTTCTTCACCTTTTTTTCTCTCTCAGAATCTTTTCAGATCTGAAATTCCAAGTGAGTAAATGTATGTTAACACAAACCATTATGCCCAATCTTCCCTTTTCAATTTTTCTTCTTTCTTTTATTTATTATTTCTTTATTCGTTTTGCTTTTAGAAAGTGTGTAGGCGAATCAAGTGGGGTCGCAATCGATAACTAGTAAGGCCTACCCTCGTCTTCAACAATCTTAATGTGGTGATCAATCCTGCGACGAATTTAAAATAATGGGGTCATCGGTATAGTACCACCCCTCTGCATGCTTGGGCAAATCATCTCAATGTTTTTTAAGCTTTAGGTAGATTCTGAAGAGAGAGAGAGAAGAGAGAGAAGAGAGAGAGAGTAGAGAGAGAGAGAGAGAGAGAGAGAGAGAGAGAGGAGAGGAGAGAGAGAGAGAGAAGAGGAGGAGAGAGAGAGAGCAGAGAGAGAGAGAGAGAAGGGAAGTAGAGGGTGGCAATGATGGAACTTGTATACTAATCACACTCTCTGTCGACAAGCCCCCAAGAATTCAAGACAAATTTAATGGTAGGATTAGTGTATGAAATCTAAGCTTATGTTCCTTCAAACTCTCTCCTAAAGCAAGTGTGATATAGCGGCATGATGAATTCTAATTTGGGTATCATATAAGTAAATCTTTGACTTAAAACAACCTTCTAAAATGGTGACTAACAGTGTAGTCATCAGATAACAATCGAATAATAATCTTGATACATAAATTCCTTCTAGATTATAATATAAACCTTGTTGAAAAAAGCTTATATATCTTATATATATAATATATATAGGTAAATAAGGCACTTCAAAACCACAAATCACCATAGACATCTAGCAAACGCTCCAATGCTCGAGAACTAGATTTTAAATTACACTGTTCCCTAGTGGTAAGTGACGTCCCAGATTGGTATAGGAACACACACAAAATCAATAAGTAGATTATTGCTTAAGCGGAGATATAACTCTGATAACCCAGAACTATCTGTAAATATATAACCGACCCTCGACGTCGAACGAGGTTGATGTACTAAGACACCAGACTTTGAGTACAGTGAGTTCCTCTTGGTCAAATCGATGTATGATATCCTTCAAAATCGATCGATGGATTGACCGTCTGTCTAAGAACTTGTGAATCGATGATACATCGTTATCCATTGGAAAAAAAATTAATCAGATACTAAAAAAATAATTATTCAAAAATTAAGATATATAACATATACTCTAAGTAAATAACCTCATAACTAATCAATACTGAAATAGTTAATTATAATACACATATCTTAGAACCGTATTAGTGAGGTTGGGACGATAAATATAACACTCATGACAAAGACCAATGACAATTAAGACTATGTAAGAAACGTATTATACTCTTGCTCGTTGATTGGTGACTGTTTGGCGATCGAGCGCACAGTATAAGTAGTAGCGATCGATGGAATACGCGAGCCTGTGCGCAGAGTGCCAACAGCAGCGCGCCAATTGAACAGTGATCAGTGTCGGTCGATGCTCTGTGCAGACCTATCTTCCTTGGAATCTTTTTTTTTTGAAAAACATGTAATAATAAAATAATCCAAAATTAGACTAATATATATTAAAAACTAATTGAAACTTACTAACTCAATGGGTTGCCTCCGCACTGCAAGCGAGACTATGTTTATAGTCTTTAGCATGTATCGTTTGGAAGTTTTGATTCATTTCTGATGAGGATTTGGAGATTCGTCCAAAATACACTCTCGAATGGTTCGATGTATCAGCTTTCAATGGCCCGCTCGGTGCGTGTTGTATATATACGCAGGTCGCAGCTGACTTACTGTGATACAAGTGTGCAAGTAATACCACGCTATTCAGTGGTCGTAATGAGGGTAGTTGCTTGAAGCTTTCTGAAAATGGCTGCCGAGAAGCTATCTGCTACTGCGCAACTCTCTACCTCCATGCACCATCTGAGAATTGGGGTAAATCAATGATAACAAAGGTGTATTGTTTATTTAACCACTCTGTGTCTCATTTATTTCCTCTTCTTTCAATTCCTCTTTCCTTCTCTCCTCCCCCAGGACTATATGTATGGTCCTATCACGTGGTGACTCCATCAAACAATAATTTGGACACAGCTTTCTGCAATTAACTGATATGCGAACGGGTGTCGATCGATACTAAAATAATCGCTAGCCTAGGGTGGTATTATGTTGGTTCGACTCGTAGAGTGCTCCTCCATTTGTGTTTGGTTGTCTGCTCTCGAGTTCATCGTGCAGTTCTGGTGTCAATCGATACTCACTTATGTTGGGCTTGTCGACGTACCTTTCTATAATCTCACCCTATCGAAGAGTTACCGATACAGTTTAAATCATCAATACCAACACTGTAGGAACCACGGAATCGCAACTTTTAACTGGTAGAATAGGAAAATTCGACCTTTAAAACATCGCAGGGAACCAACAAATTCACAAGGGTCCATGTACCCTCTTACTCTTTTGCGAAACCAGAACGCTTGTGCAATAGGTGGTCGTAGATTTTTTTGAGAGGAGACATCAAGGTTGGTGACGTCTTGACTCTCGCGCGTACTCTTCCCCACAACTGGTTCTGGTTCAATCAAGTAATATGGTTTGTCGCAGCCATGGGTGTTTGATCTATATCATCAAACATGTGTCGATCGATGAAGTTGGTGGGGACCATCGATCGATGCTCTCACCGGTGGGTATCGATCGATGCCGATTTGGTGAAGTTTCCAGATCCTCTTCTCAAAGGGTTGATTGATTCGTCATTGCTTATGTTTCCGATGTCCTGACCAAATCTTTCCAAGTCGTAGTTGCATCGCAATTGCTTCACTGAATTCCCTTCATATCGCAAATAATGGTGTCAATTCATATAGAAAAAGGGCTTAAGTGTCGATCGATGTTGAAGGTCTTAACGTCGTCAACAGTTGAGAGAATTCTTAGTGTCGATCTGGCATGCTGAAAGTGCGAATCAGCTAATGATCATTCTTTCTTCTTCCTTCTTTCTTCTTCTTCCTACCTTTCTCTTGCTTCTTAACTTCCTTCTTCATTAGCTTCTTCTTCTTCTTCCTTCCTTATCTAAACTCCTGTTCTGAAACTTCTAATCTCGCTTGTTTCGTTTCTTCTTCTTTCTGTGCTGTTTTCTTCTTTTCCTTCTTGAACTCACATTCTTCCTTACTTATCTTCTCTTCTTCTCTTCTTCTTCTGTCCTTCTTCTTTCTTAAGTCCCTTCTTGCCACTTCTTCTTCTTCTCTCTGACTATACTCAGCAACATAGATTCCATTCGATCCCTCCATATTTTGCTCAATATCATAGAGAAAATTGTGGAGAAAGGCGTGTTCGTAGATGCAATTACAGGTAGTAGAGAGTATTCCTGGTGGTAACGACTCGTTGAACCACCAGGTTGCTTCTCTCCAGGCATAGTAGTGAGTATGTGAATAGTTTTGCAGAAATATGAATTTCATCTTCAGTCTGCAGACTCCTCTCATTCTGCATTTAATGGTTACTACTAATGATCGAATGATTCGCAATGGTGGTTTACTCTTGGAACATTCTACCTGAACGACTCATGAAAGTGAATGCTGAACCACAAAGAGTATAATAATGTAGCGATTTCAGCTTAAAGACTTTCCTCTGTGGTGGGCAGAAACGATGCCATTGCAGATCTCGCTTTTGGCGTAGAAATCCTCAGGCAGTGTTGTAGTATCTAGTTGCTTTTGTTCGTTCAATCCATAATTCACAATAACATCAAGTAGCATCAGGGGATTGCAAGTCCCCTGTAAGATGCCTATTCTTGTCAAAACACTGCATTTATGAGTACTGTCGACCTTCCTCTATCTTCTCGCAGTAGTGTCCATCGATGAAGAGTGGTTGGTGTCGATCGACAGTGAGAGTGATTGTGTTTTCGATCAGTCAGAGCCTTGTTGGCTGTCTAACGCGCGTGCTGGCTCTGGGTATGTCGATCCATACTTGATGAGCAGTGTCCGTTCGATACTTGGAATCTAATAACGCCATTGGAGATCGCTGATTGGAGGGTGTGATGCGCCTCTGTTAGCACTCTCACTCGGATGACGACGTTCTAAGATACTTCCAGTGGTCTCTCTGCTAGTCAAGGGTCTTATCTCCTTGTTGCCTTCTAAAAGTACGTCATATATGTACCTGAAACAAGCAAGAAGAATTTTTTTTATCAATATACGAACAATAATATAAAACCTAGACTAAAACCTATATTATCAAGTCTAAGGCGTAATGTCCTTACGCTCCTAGGGCCAATCGACGCAAAATTTGATCATACCACATACAAGAATTAACCAGTCCCTGTCGAAGACGACTAGTGCGAGGTGACTTTTACTGCTCGCACTTCAAATCAGGATGAGGTGTGATGAACCGTTGTTAGTTACTACCTGAGTGAGAGATCGGAATCCACATGAAGCGTGGGAAATAGCAACTAGGACTATAAGACTGTTAATTCAGTTAAGTCATTAGCCAAACAGCGTGTTTTTAGGGCAGTATGCAATCAACACAGCTGACAGCGAAGAGTTGAAATTGTATATATGAGTTTTGTTTGGTAACAATAAAATAAATAGGAATACGGCACTGACCTGTAGAGTATTTCAAGGCAAAGTGGATTATAGAGGAATAAAAGCTAAGGATAATACAAAGTCCTCAGAAAGTCATCTGAAATTCCTAATGTAACAAAGAGTGAATCAAATACAGTCTCTGTTGGGGAGTCCTAATCTAATTGACGAGTCTGATAGTTCCTCAACTATCTGCGCATTGTTGAACCAGCAGAAATGACCGGTCCGATCGACGACAATGATCATATGGTCGTTGAACTCGATGTTATCTCGAGTCAAGAATTAAGACCTAATCGATATGTGCCTAGGTTAAAACAAAATTAAATCTCTGTCTTATTGTTTATGAGGCTAACCTACGTCACATGATTAATTCTAGTAGTAGACCAGAGCTGCTCGCTTGCGCCTAACATATCCTATGATCAGGGTGTCTATTTAGCTACTGCTAGAAACACAAGCAATAAACAAAATTATATTGATAGATCTAATACCACGCACCCTAACGAAAGTTTTTATTGTTGGCTAATCCATCAATATGCATGTAATAAACCCTGCTAGAAAACCGTAGATCAGGAGATCTACTCACAGATGATGCTTTAGTCACAAAAATCATAGATACAAAAGAGAATACGAATATATATTGATAAAACAAAGGAGTGTCCAGGAGTGACTATGAAGAGAGTGTCTCCCTTCTCTCCTAACTAGAACAATGAATAAAAGAAAGGCTTGAAGCTAAACAAATAGGCATAATACACACATAGCGAATGTGGGTTTTAAGTCGTGCCAGAGGAATTAATGGTAATTTGTGGTGGCTTCTGGGCTTAAGTCGCGTCTTGAAGACAAGTCGGACGCTGTCATTTAGTGGGATCACCGTGCGATCGGAGGCCCCTAGGCTGCACCGTCGATCGCGACACTCATTTATCTCTCTCTCCGGCACAACTTCTCTCGTGAGCATACAACCAGCTCTCCAGTAAAACATGCATAACTTTGGATGTAGATCTGTGAATTGACCGCTCAAACCGGTGACATTGGAAGATAACTCAAGAGTTTTATCTTATGTAAAGAATATCTGCTCATCTCAACGTGGTAAGGTCTCCATACATAGCTAAACATCTGACGCATCTGCGCCATTCTGCATCTCTAAAATACTCCAGAATCACAACCGAAAAAGTTCACAGAACGTACCTGAACCTGAAAATATTGTAAAACATACTCCAAAAATATAGCAGTACCGACTCTGAAAAAATAGGGCTGATATGCATGGCACAACAGTGGTGAAATATCAAGCCCTATCAATATGTTACATAGTAGTGTTAGGGTTTTGGGGCGAAGATCAAGACTTCTCAAGCTTGTATTGGAACCCTCACTTTCTATCCTTATTCTCTATCTACATGCATTATTTATATGTGTTTAATGATTATGTATAAGTTAGCTATGTATGAGTGAGTAGTCCACCTTGTTACGGATTTATGTATTTATTAATAGTTTTGATGAATTATAAGCAAAACAATAGAATTGCTAGGGTGATTATTAGATCTTTCATCAAGATTGTACTTATTGCTTATGTTCTTGTAATTAGCCTTGGTTCTTGAGGATAATTGGCACTGCGAGATGTATTGCTCATTTATTTGAACGAATATTGCTGTTTGAGCTAAAATGTACTAGGAATATTAGGGGTGTCAAAATGAGCTAGCTTGCTCAGCTCAGCTCAGCTCACAGTGAGCTCGGATCTTTCGTGAGCTAGCTTAGCTTAGCTCATTTATAAAATGAGCTTCAATATGTAAACTCGAACTCAGATCATCTAGATCATGAGTTAAATGAGCTAACTCAAGATCTAACATAAAAATAATAATTATAAAATAAAATATTAAAATAACTTCTATAATATTATTCAAAATTATTTTTTTTTAAAATCTAAAACATTATTATTAAATATTAAATAAAATCAACCACTAAAAAACATAAATTAACTTAAACCAATGATCCAAAATTTCAGAGACATTCCTCTTCAAGTTTTCATCTGTCCAAATCATAAAAATAAAATAAAACATTTATAAATATTTAATGTTCAAATTAACAAAATATAAATAAGTAATTTGAGATAGAAAATAAATTAGCCATTGTCGTCGATCATAAAACCAAACAACCAAGATCGGGTACAAAGTAAAAATTGGGCATGTTTAGAAAGAAGACGACTTCAGTATTTGTCTAAAAACACGAGAACCAATATTGTAAGATAACTCATATGCTACCGTAGTTATAAGAATGCTTAGTATGTCATATAGCCATATAAGTCAAACCTCCAAAATAATGGGCATTGTATTTCCAGTACTTGCAAAACACACATATTATGATGATTTTTCATTCTCTAACTTTGCGTCATCGAGATATTAATCTAAGACAAATTTTCCTTCCTTCGGAACATCTTGCATATCATCTAGTTCAAACAAATCCTACATCAATCAAAAGTAAAGCATGTATGTTACTAAACAAAATAATATATAAAATGACTAAACTCATGAGTTGGCTCATGTTCATTATAGCTCGTGATCTAATTTAAGCTCGATCAATAAACTCATTTATTAAATGAGCTTAAAAAATAGAGATCGTGCTCGTGAAAAATTGAGCTGAGCTGAGCCAGCTCATGAGTTATAGCTCATTTTTGACACCCCTAGGGACAATCAAGAGAATGGTCTAGTGATTCTAAGTGAACCAATCAATCTAGCTTTTTAATGCTTGACTAAGCAAGCCATCGATCGTTGCTGTTTACATACCATCGATCGACGGTCATACCAAATTTTGCACACGAAAGTTGTTAAACTCTGAACTTAGCCATATGATAAATATATATTACTAAGAATATATTTACTAATTGAATTTATGTTCTAATGATTGAAAATCTCTATGGGCTTCTATCCATTACAGTTCACTACCTGAAAAACCATAGATATAGTTCTTTAACTTCTTCAGAAGTCTTCTCATTAATATTTAATATCTTGCTATTAATTCTCAATTGCAAAAGTAACCCAGACAGACTTTTGGCGACGTTGAGAAGACTTCATGTTATAGAAAAGAAGACTTCCCTAGAAGTTTTCCGCCTGAAGACTTCGCGAGAAGTTTTCTAACAAAAATCAAATTTCTGAAAATTTTCGGTCAATTGGGAAAACCAACATGTTTATTCCGCGAAGAATTCTAGGGAAGTCTTCTCGGTTCTTCTTTTTTGTTTTGGTTATCAAATGAAAGTTAGAAGACTTCTAGGGAAGTCCTTCTAGTTAAATCACGCAAAAGGTCAATTGCAAAACTTACCTATGCATTGACTAGTCTTCTAGACGGAGAAAACTTCTCTAGAAGTCTTCTGGACGGAGAACAGATCTGAAAAAAAATAACGATTTCATACTGTGGACCATCAAATGACTTGCTTAGATTTCTCCAAGCACACAAAACTTCACTACGCAAGCTACCAATCCATTAATGACCAAGATACATAAGGTTCGATGTCTCTATGAACATTAAAAAGTTTGGAATCAAAATCTTGGGTTTTTGGATGATCTTTTAAGGAAATTGAAAGAGATGCCGTTTGAGTGCATAACAAATGAGATAGCAAGAGAAAAAAAATCATTTTTTCGGTCATTAAGACCTTCAAATTGGTTGTTCATGGTAGTTTGGGGATTTATGGCAATGGAACTATTGTAAATATTTGGTGAAGATGAAGATGATAGAGTAAAATATTTATTTTTGAAAAAAATAATAATAACATTTCTGTGAATAATCCGAACTTTCGGGGTGAATGAGAGAAAATAAAATTCCAAAAAAATCATGGTCACATTTGCATTTGACTTCAAATTTTGAATCACTATTCCAAAAACCCCCAAAAACTTATAAAGGGCTATTTTTAATTCAATAAAAATAGCAAAAAGGAGTTTGCTCATTTATTATATTAGAGTAACCAAATAAATCATTCTAAATCATAAGAGTATAACACTTATCAATCCAGAAAAAACAGAGCACCTAAGCAGAAGTGATCTTAATCTCTGTAACGCAAAGACGTGGGCGACATAACAGAGCTATGTCCAGGAGATATACACGGCGACAAAGACCGGATTGCTACTTCCTCTAAACCAATCGTTGGTTCAGGCAAAGGAGTAGAGACACAACTAAACCAATGAAGAACTTCATCTAAACTCGGCCTTGTCTCTGCATTTTCATCGATACACAGCAAAGCAATTTGAATGTATCTCAAGATTTCGCTTATTGAATCTTCTCTTTCTTGTTCTCTCATCACTTCATGGATCACATCGATGGCTTCTCCTCTGTGCCAGCTCCTCATAACCTAAAAGAAGACACCATTAATGAAACATTTAACATAATAATAATAATAATAAACACTTTTTGTGGAAATGAGTTCTTTATACCCTAAGTATTTCAAATAGGTAATTTTAATATTAAGGTATTGCTCTCGCAGATTTATTCTCCAATTAATAATTGACTGCAAGAAATTAAGATCGAACAGTCAAATGTTAACTATTTAACGGAAAGATAATGGTTTTCGTCAATTTTTTTAACGGTTGACTATTCTAGTCATACTTTTGCGCAGTCAATAATTAGTTGAGAAATAAATATGCGCATATAATACTTGAGTATTTCATTTTCCAATTGAAAATACTTGAGGAATTAGAAACAATAATTTATTTTTTAAATAAAATTATAATTTAAAACATTTTCAAGTTAGATATAACCAATATAGTAGATTATTAATTTTAAAGAGATTTTGAGATTTTATAATGACATGTGTAATAATACAAATAATTATAGTTGCATTATATTTTTGATGTACTTCATGTTTATAAAATTAGTTAACATGATTTTTAAAATAATCCTAACTAAAAGGATTCTCAATTTGAACAAATATACAAGAAAATTATGGGATGTATTCAACTGAGAGTTTTATGTGATATGTATTTAAAATGAAAAATATATTGTTATTCAACCATAAGTTTTCAAAATTCATTTAAAATCCACTATAATGAACTTGATATTTCATAAAGTACTCTGAAATCCCACCGTTTTTTTGAAAATATATTAAGTTGTGGAGTTTTAAAGTTTCAAGTGATTTTAGAGTATTTGGGTGGAGTTTCTTAGTTAAAACAAATTAAAACTCAAATCTCATGGTTTTATGTGATATTATAGAGTAGTTTAACAAAAATCACTTTAAACTCTGTAATTCATTGAAATCATGTAAAACTTCGTTTAAAATTAAATCACCTCAAATTTTAGATTGAATAAACCCCCTTAATCTCATAAAAGGGATTTTGAGTTTTTACAAAATAAAATAAAATAATATATGATAATTACATTGCATTCTATTGATGATGTACAATATGCGATTGCCTAAAGTCGAGATAACTACATATGATTGTGTAAAGTAGAGATCCAATTTATAACATATGATTCTCTAAGTAATACGAAATCATCCAAGGTGATTTTATAAACATGAACTACATCATCAACAATAAGACTCAAATATAATTATTTCAATATTTTATATATCATTGTTAAAATAAAAAAATCTCATTCAAAAAGTAAAAGTCTTGTATATTGGTTATATCTAACTTAAGAATCTTTAAATTATGATTTTTTTAAAGATCGATGTTTTTAATTTCCAAGTATTTTCAATCGGAAAATTAAATATTCAAGTATTATATGCGTATATTTATTCTCCAACTAATTATTTACTGCGTAAATTTATGATTAGAATAGTCCTGTTTAAAAATTGATGGAAAACTGTTATCTTTCCGTTAATTAGTTAGCAATTGACTATTTTGTTCTTAATTTCACGCAGTCAACCATTAATTGAAAGATAATTTTTGCGCAAGAAAGTACTTGAATATTTGAGGAATAAAAACCTCATTTTCCCACTTTTTGCTTATATTTAAACTCACATATTCGATTAAAGGTTCTCCGCCCCCATCAAGAAAAGTGCTTCTTCTGCTGATGATGTTCAAGATAGTAACTCCAAAGGCATAACATCAGATTTGACAGAAACACGTCCGGTTCTAAAGTACTCTGGATCTAAATACCCCTCTGTAGTTCATCCCCAAACGTTGTGTGTTAGTCTCCAAAGATCTTCAAAACATAATCTTAAGTACGTTAATAATGGTAACTTCAGTCACATGGTACCAGCAACTGTTGTTGATTCTGATTCAACTCCCATCTTGTTGCATCATCCTTCGCATTTCAAACCCCGTGAATTTCGGTTTAAGATCTATATCCAATAAAATGTTTGGAGGTTTCATGTTGCGGTGAACGACCCATAACCCGGATTCTTCATGAGTGTAACGTAGCCCTCGAGCTATGCCTTTCACTATGTCTCGACACATGTCCCAGCTAAGCTGATGAAAAGCTGTATGTGGATCTGAAGAACATAACAACAAATGAGTAATGATCAGAGCTTGGAAACAAAGACAAGAATAATGATTCAACTTTTGTCTAACCAGATATATAAGGATCGAGGCTTGAGTTAGGCATGAACTCGTAAATAAGGCAATACTGGTCTCGTTTAGAGCAGAAACCAAGAAGATGGATCAGATTCTTTTGCCTTAACTTTGGCAAAATCTCGACTTCGTTACGAAACCTCTCTCGCTTCCATTGGAAGTTCCAGAGAATCTCTTTACTGCTATTTCTTCTCCGCTTTGAAGCCTACCCTGAAATTTTTTTATTCTTTATTTTTGGTAAGAAACCAATATATTATTACACCAGTAGACATGGGTTTTCTATAACTATAAATCATTTGGAGGAATCCTATAAAGATTAAAGACACTGTTGGATAATTCTGAGCTTGTGAAAACTTAACATATTATTAGATGTTTAATATGTTAAGAGATAAACACAATAAAAAAATCTAGAATAGGAAAATGAAGTTTTATATTAGATTATGTTTTGTGTTTTCCATATACCACATGTTAAAGGGAATTGTCATTCACTATAAATATTGGTCTCATGGAGAGGTGTTCCATAAGAGATTTAAGAGAAACATTGTGAGCTTTAATTTTGAGTAGATTCTAAAGCAATAAGAAAAGTTTTTCTTATAATTATTTGTTCTAAGAGATTCTTCAATTGATATCAGAGGTTAAGTTGAAGTATGAATTGGTATCTAGAGATTTGAATTAGTAACAGAGCCTCAGGTTGGAGACTCGATCTTAGCTTAAGTTGAAGCTTCAATCCTGGTGACTGCTAAGAGATTACGAACGCAAGATGGCAGACGTGACTAGAGCTGCACCACGCACAAAGGACCTTAAATCCGCATCCATCCAATGTCCGATGTTGAACTCGAAAAACACAATTTGGTCGATGAGAATGAGGGTGTTACTCCGTGTTCATGATGTGTGGGACACGATAGACCCTGTTTCAGATGATCAAAAGAATAACGATGTTGCGATTGCTCTTTTATTTCAATTCATTTCTGAAACTTTGATTCTCAGGTGGGAGAACAAACCACATCGAAATACAACTGGAATGCCATCTGGAAAGCCATCAAGTCACGACACCTTGGATCTGTTCGTGTAAGGAAGGCGTTGGAGTTGATCCATGAAGAGGATCAAAGCCATACGAATGTCTCATATCGAAAAAACTAATATCGAGCACTTGAAGATATTTGTTTGTGTAGCACACACGAAGATATGTGTGACTCATATGAAGAAGAAGAATGAGGTATTCTATCGGTTCAAAATTTTTAAGGAAAGCACTGAGACCTTTCGCACCGATAGAGGAGAAGAATTTACCTCATCTGAGTTCAATCTATCACAAGGATGGGTTGAAGCCATGGTAGCCGAGTTGGATTCTACCACAAGAAACAAGACGTGGGAGCTTGTAAGGAAAGGAGAGTAAGATCGAGTTTATGTGTTACACAAGGCTTTGTATGGGTTACACCAAGCACTTAGAGTGTGGAACATAAAATTCGATCAGGTCCTAAAGGCGATGAGCTTTAGGAAATACACATCAGTGTATTTCAAGAATGAAGGAGAAGACTTCTTGTTGTGTGACACAAAGATGCAAGTGTGTAACATGACTCATGATGAACCAAAGAGAAATTGATCTTCCTAATCTAAGTTGGAATTAAGGGGGTGATTGTTGGATAATTCTAAACTTGTGAAAACTTAACATATTAACATATTATTAGATGTTTAATATGCTAAGAGATAAACACAATAAGGAAATCTAGAATAGGAAAAAGAAGTTTTCTATTAGATTAGATTTTTGTTTTCTATATCTCACATGTTAAAGGGAATTTTCATTCACTATAAATATTGATCTCATGGAGAGGTGTTCCATAAGAGATATAAGAGAAGCATTGTGAGCTTTAGTTTTGAGTAGTTTCTAAAGCAATAAAAAAATTGTTCTTATAATTCTTTGTTTTAAGAGATCCTTCAATTGATATCAGAGCTTAAGTTGAAGCTTGAATTGGTATCTATAGATTTGAGACACAACCTTGTAAATAGAACCAAACCCGCCACGGTCAATCAGATCTAAGAACTCATTAGTTGCAGCTTTGATGGTGTCAAAGTCGAACTCGGAAACTGCATAAATAAGCAGAGTGGGAGACAAGTGAAAATGAATATAATATTTGGGGAGGCTTCTCACATGTGTCAATGTGAGGAAGGAAAAGTGAAAAGAAAGAAAAACAAAGACTTACTGCTTAGGACACCAGTAGTGATGAGCTCAATAGGCTCCTTCTTTCTTCTTCGGAAAACGGTATCAAGAAATGACGTAATGGCCATGGCTAAGAGGACCACTGGTTTCTGTTGATTTTGCTTAGCTAACAAGTTATGGTAAACTTATTGGTTGGGTGGAAATTTTTTTCTGCAACAAGTCCAACTAATAGACCAATGATTACTATCGTTTCGTTTAGTTTTTTTTTTTGGGAATTCTTTTCTTTAATTGATTTTGTGGTTCAATTCTATAACTCATTGGAGAGTCCTTTTCTTTAAACAATTGACTTTTCCGACTCTCAGTCCAATTAGTTTACTTTTATGTTAGCTTATCTTTGAGATTTTTTTTGTTGGGAACATATTTGATTTATACTAATAATAGTACAATTTCATACAAAACACGTAGAGAATCCCTCTATATATTAAATGAGAAGTACATTTGACACGTGTCGCTCGTACAGCCCTTCTCAGCCTAAATAACACGATTCTATTGGTTGATTTTTTAGAAATTCATTTTTGATTTATTTTTCTCATCGACACAGCTTAAATGGAAAGAACTATAAACACTTACCATATATTGTATTCTCGGTTCAAAATAAATCTTTTTCCGATGATTTCTCTTTTTAATGCATTGATCCCTCTATATATTAAATGAGAAGTACATTTGACACGTGTCGCTCATACAGCCTTCTCAGCCGAAATAACGCGATTCTATTGGTTGATTTTTTAGAAATTCATTTTTGATTTATTTTTCTCATCGACACAACTTAAATGGAAAGAACTATAAACACTTACCTTATATTGTATTCTCGGTTTAATGCATCGATCTCACCATTAAATTCATCGATCCCATTAATTTTAAGAAAAAAATAATTTGTTATTAGTTTCCTTATAACAAATAAATTAATTGCGCAAGAATATTAGTTAATAAATGTAATAATTAGTTAATACATATAATAATTAGTTGCCTTATAACAAATTAATTAATTTCGCAAGAATATTAGTTAATACATGTAATAATTAGTTTCCTTATAACAAACAAATTACTTGCGCAAGAATATTAGTTATACATGTAATAATTAGTTTCCTTATTACAAATAAATAACGTGTGCAAGAATAATCATATCATAATCATATCATTTTATGAAAATATCAATTTAATATTTTCCTTTAAACGCTTTCATTATTTATTGTATGAATATTATCTTGTCGTCATTAATCTGAGAATATTCACTTTGTATATATATATAGGTGAATCCCGATGTCTTTACAACCACACATCTCTTCTTTAAAATCCATCGTTGTAACTATGATTGGTTCTTACTTTGCATGATATTTTTATTTGATTCAGGAAGCGAGCCTTTTCCTTGGGACCTAAGGATCAAGATTGTGATCGGTGCAGCTCGTGGTCTTGCGTTTCTACACGGCTTACCAAGAGAAGTCATATATAGAGACTTCAAAGCCTCCAATATACTTCTCGATTCTGTTAGTCTAATACTCTAATTAAAATATCCATTATATGATAGACATGTCAATTAGTTGAATCTTTAATCGTTTGCTTTTTGCTAATGAGATTTTGTTTTGAAATGTTCATCTGCGCATGCAGAACTATGATGCAAAGCTTTCAGATTTTGGTTTAGCAAAGTTAGGACCATCACAAGAGAAGTCACATGTTACGACTAGGATCATGGGCAAGTGGTCGTCGCAAGGTTTTTACTCCTGCTCCTTCTTGTGACCCTTCTCTTCTAATCTAATTTTATCTTCGCTAATGGCTTCATGATTTCAGGCTGCTTCATCAAGCATTACCTCTGTGCTTTATCTCA
Organism: Moricandia arvensis; assembly: GCA_905132765.1. Classification (NCBI taxonomy): domain Eukaryota; kingdom Viridiplantae; phylum Streptophyta; class Magnoliopsida; order Brassicales; family Brassicaceae; genus Moricandia; species Moricandia arvensis. The sequence continues at coordinate 23,669 of CAJHQP010006284.1, read as the reverse complement.
AGGACGAGATCATGGCAGAAGATGCAAAGAAGTTTAACTACCCATTTCCTTACTTATATGATGAGGTCAATCTTTTTTATGTTCAGTGCTTCTTTTTTATTTTCTAATGTTTTGTTGATTATACTTATGTTCTCTCTTACCTCAGTCACAAGAGGTTGCAAAGGAATTTGGAGCTGTCTGTACCCCTGAGTTTTTCTTATATAAGAAGGTAGTTTTTGGTCATATGATTAGAAGTAGCTAAGTCCCTACGAGTTCATTTCTGAAGATCAAACAGTAGATTCTTCTTATGAAAATTGTGACGTGTATTAACTTTATCTCTTCCTGCTCTGGATCAGGATGGTCGTAGGCCATTTGAACTGGTTTATCACGGCCAGTTTGATGATTCTCGGCCAAGCAATAACACACCAGTAACTGGGAGGTGCGTTATTCATATGTTACAATATTACAGAGAAGTGTTTTTATGTTAGTTAAACCTAACATATTATATCTGCACAGGGATCTAAGCCTCGCGATTGATCTTGTACTTAGCTGTCAACCAATACCAACGAATCAAAAGCCAAGGTACATTCAAATTTCCATACAAGTTGTCGTTGATCCTTTGTTTTAAAATGTCTATACTCTTTGATAAGTAACTGAGACCCTGCATTTGGTATTTCTTGCAGTGTTGGTTGCAGCATAAAGTGGCATCCAGGAACAGAATCGTGAGCTAAGACATTCACTGTGTTCATAAACAGTTGCGCAACATTATTTCAGGCGAGTTGATTGTTTTATATCACAATTTATGTTCCATAGACTCAGGTCTGTAGTATGTCACAACCAACTAAGCTTCATTTCTTCTTTACCAGAACCAGATGTAGAGCTCTCAAAATTAAGTTTTAACATTTCCAGGATCAAAACTGAAAGGAGAGAAGGCAAGGCAGAAGATCTTTAGAAGCATGGCCAGTAAAATTACATATGTAGAAAATGTAAGTTGTATTCATTATTCAAGAGAAATATACAGTACTCTACTCCATGGATCCTATCTCGTGGGAGCGTTCATGTGTGATATAAATTCATGAACAATATAAGAATAATTTTTTAGTGTAAATATTAGGTTTTCAGTGTATAATAAATTGAAGTATATTTGATTAAAAGAAAGGAACGGTCGTCCTGGTCAAATCCCAAACGTTGTAAGATCTGTTGAACTCCAGTTGTCACAATTGATCATGAAGCTCCCCTGAGAAATCAACTGGTCTGGCTCCTCTGAGAATGAGCATTCCATGATCTCTTGAATCTCTTTGTCATCGAGTAAACCTTGGAACTTGAAGATCTCTTCTTCATCTACTTGGAGAAACTGACTAAGTAGTACGAATAACAGTTTGTGGATTGGTCTCCCATGTCAGTGAAATCTAAATATTGAACAAGTTAGTCTTTACACACTGAACAACTGTTCACCAAGTTAAAATAAACAAAAGTAACTGTTTGTAAATTCAGAAAGTGAAAACAATAAGGATAAAGAAGAGGGAAACAATACACTCCTCCTAACATGTTTACTACTGCGGTCTGCTGTAGTGATATTTCCGCTCTCAAATGAGACGATTTCCTTTTTGTGTTGATCATTAGCATGACCTGTGCATCCCCATGAAAGCTTAAATGATTCCTGCATCCACGTTCCAATAGATTTTTAGAAATGTAATACACATTTACATGCAAACGTAAAGTGCACAGGTGATATATTGCTTAAGGTCCGTGTACTATTGCAACAATATTCGGATACATTAACAAGCTCTAAACATCGAGACTCACCTATATATATATTATAAAGTTAAACTAATTTTTATATGTATTAACTAATTATAAGGAAACTAATTATTACATGTTTTAACTAATATTCTTGCGCAACTAATTTATTTATAGAAACTAATTATTACATGTATTAACTAATTATAAGGAAACTAATTATTACATGTATTAACTAATATTCTTGCGAAATTAATTAATTTGTTATAATGATGCATTATTACATGTAGTAATTATTACATGTATAAGACAACTAATTATTACATGTATTAACTAATTATAAGAAAACTAATTATTACATGTATTAACTAATATTCTTGCGCAAGTAATTTATTTGTTATAAGGAAACTAATAACAAATTATCTTTTTCTTAAAATTAATGGGATCGAATAATTTAATGGTGAGATCGATTTTATTGGTACTTTCCTATATTAGAGCTTGACGATTAATTTAAAAAATGATTAAGAAATTCTAAAAAATCAACCAATCAAATGTCTCAAATTCTTCTGAGAAGCTCTGTATGAGTGACACGTGGCACCGAATAGTACTCTGTTACTAACCTTTTTCACTACAAGAAGGTTAATCCTTTTTATTATACATTTAGTAAGATGGATGAATTAGAATATTGCTAAAGAATTAGTAACCGATCTTTTTCCTTGATGACAGTGTAAATGAGAAAAAGAGAGGGTATAAAAGACCATTCCAAAGACAAATGACATAAAATACAAAGGTTAGTAACAGAATACTATTCGATTTGAAGGATATAATAGAACTGAAAAGAAAAACGCAAACAATGTAGAATAATACTTTATATGATTAGATTCAGAGTTTTGATCAGTACGATGTGTTGAGGAATATATGTAGTTAGTTTCATGAGTGTTGCATAACTATATGTGTATGAAATGAAATGGTTGTGATAGAAGACTTTTTCTAATGCTCATCATATTAAAGGGATCATATATGTAGTTAGTTTCATGAGTGTTGCTAAGAACCGTTTTTAAAGGGTTTCTTACACTGTTCACGGATCCCACTGACACGTGGCGACCCGTAATTGATTCATTTTTTTTTTAATTAACTAAAAAAAGATAAAAAAAATAAGAACCCCATATGGGTTCCATGGATAATGATCGCCTTACAGATGAATATGAGTGTCCAAAACAAAAGACTTAACAGCTGTTTTCCTCTTTTTTCTTTATGACAATGTAAATGATGGAGACAAAATATCACTGAATGAAAAAAAAACAGTTTCAAAAGGCAAACGGAGGTTAGTAACATGATAATACTCTTTGTTTGTAAATGCTTTAAAACTGAAATGAAAAAAAATGTAGAATAATCTAGGATTAGAAAATAAGATTGAACAACTTGGTAAGTAGATGGAATTAATGATAAGTAGATTGTTTGAGGAATTTAGTTGAATGAATGTTGCATATATGTGTTTGAAAGCTTGTGTGATATATGATTTTAACTTTCTTTATTAGTACATATTTGTATTTTTTTTTAAAGAAAAGTGTATCTATATTCATAAAGCATAGGAGATAACTTGTATGAATATAAAATGAAAATGTTTTTTTTTAAAAAACATAGATGAATAAGAGTAACACAAAATAATAATAATTGTATATGTATGAACCAAGCTTTACACATTAATATAGCTTTCACTGATGGATTAACCATTACCATTATCTATATTCGTAATGAACTAAGACCACTTCCAATTGAGGGTTTTTAGAGGGTTTTTAGGGGTTCTAAACATGTGTGGAGCCCACAACGTTTTTAGAACCAACTCTAAAAACTCCTCTTTAAGAATTAGGTTCTTAGACCACCTCCAATGGCGGGTTCTTAGATGGTTTTTAGGGGTTCTAAAACATTGTGGGACCCACAATTTGTTTAGAACCACCTCTAAAAATCCCCCATTAAAAACCAGGTTCTTAAACTGTTTGCGGGCCCCACTAACACGTGGCGACCTGCGATTGGTTCATCTTTTTTATTTTATTTTTATTAAAAAAATCTAAAAAAAAAGAAAAAAAAAAGTTTAGAACCCCAACGGGGTTCCAACCGTTGGAGGTGCTCTTATACTGTTTGCGGGCCCCACTGACATGTGGCGGCCCGCAATTGGTTCATTTTTTTTAATTTTTTTATTTATTAAAAAAAATCAAAAAAAAAAAGTTTAGAACCTGGGGGGTTCCAAACCGTTGGAGGTGCTCTAATTAGCTGGGTTCATTATATCCAATATTAAGAAAAGAAAAAAAAACTTGAAATAAAGCTGAAGAAAATGAAGAACTGGAACGGTGCGTTTCAGCACCTTGTTTTGGGTATAAAAACGCCTTAAGCTTTTTGTCGAGAAGAGTTTAGGGTTTTTTACGGCGCAAGTAAGCCATAATGTTGGGATCGATGTTTTTGAGGTTAGTAAATGGGGTTTTTTGAGGGTTTATTCGATGGCAGATACTTAGATAAAGATGTTTGTTTCCTTTCCTTTTAATAGTGTTTCTTTATTTTGAAGGGATTTTGATTTGTTTCCACATCCTGAGGATATATATTATTACATGGTGTTTCCTGATTTGATGGTTTTGGTTTTCACTCAATAATATTAGGTTGTTATTTGTTTCCGATTTTGATGTTGATTTATTTTTGCCGGGATGAAAAGAGAGTAAATGGGTTTCGATTTAATATTGTTTCCTGTTTTGAAACGATTTTGATTTATTTCCTGTTTTGATACTGACTTTAGTGGAAGAAAATGATATTTATGATTAGATGATTTTGGTTTTGACTTGTATGATCATTTATTTGCTTGCAGGAGAACACCACGTCTCTTTCCCCTTCTCTCTCCCCGTGTCTCTCTTCAAATCAGCAGAGTTTGTTCCCAAGCCTCACCTCCACCCTCCAACACCAACCACACCACTCCTAACCATCTCGGTTTCCATGCCCTTTGGATCAAGACTGGCCTTGACTCTCACTCCTCTCTCTCTCTCTCTCTCGCCCTCTCTCTGCATATAATGCACATCTCTTGGTGACTTAATATTACATTTTTCCCTCTTATATTTGGCTAACTGATAGATGATGGCTTCTTCTAATATCATTTACTTATTTTAGTCTGAGTGTCTCCTATCTTACTCCACGGCAGAAGACTGGGACAAAATTATGTCCTATTGTAAGTCTAACCTACAGCTGTTTGTCAATGTGATTCAAGTTACAAGTCGAGGGTACAAGGTATAATATATATCTCCTCATGATTCCAATTTCTCTGATTAGAAATGTTTAAATCATTCCCTTTTCTTTTCTGTTTGTAGGTTCGATTCAGATATGTCAGAGGATTTTTGCCCTTCAACCAACTTGCGACTTATATGAAGTGTCCTACCTTTGATTCATGGATGGAGGTCAACAAACCCCTCTGGGAAAAAGCTAAGCTTCAGAACAAAGACTTTTCAAACCTCTATGAGATGAAGATTAAGGCTTTCTTGGAGAGTTTTGATGCAAAGGTTTAGTAGACCTTTCAAACATTTTTTTTTCTTTTTTTAAATATCTTTGGTATTTGATGATTTTACTTTTAACTCTTGTTTCAGTATCTGAAGGTGAGAGTGCTGGCTGCTAACCAGTCAACTGAGAGACTCGTTTTCACAATGAAGCCTAAAAAAGAATTGCTCGGCACGAAGAGATTGATGAAAACACTCAGTGTTGGTGACTTTGTGAAGTGTGTGATCACGTCAAAATCTCCTGAAATTGGCTACTTCTGAAGCAAGACAATAATTCGATTAGAACAATCTAGAAACTTTGGCTTAACCCAGATGATCAAAAATCTCCAATTTCGAAAAATAAAAAAAAACTTGGAGATTTTAGTTAATATATCTCAGAAATAATAATAAAAAAATCCTTTAAATTTTGATTAGGACAAAGCAAATAGTGAATAAAAGAGGGGGAATAAATAAATAAATGAATAAATCATGTATTTCAATTTAATCCTACAATTTTGTTAAAAGATCAATTTAACCCAATCTTTACATAAATTAAAAAGAAACTAGCTGTTGGAGTGGAAGCGGGAACTATTTAGGGCATGACTGGTTTTCCCGCTACCACCCGCAAACGCAGCTTTTGCGGTTGGTAGCGGTTGTTGGCGTTTTGCAACAATCATAGAAAACGCCATAAATCGCTTCAAACCGCTATAAACCTCTAAAATTCAAAAGCTGGTTCCAGCTAGCGTTTGCGGTTGCGGGCGGTTGCGGGAGAGTAAAAAAAAATATTTTTTTCAAAAAATTATATAATTAAAAAAGAAAAATATTCAATTAAAATTTTAAATAGAAATAATAGATATACCAATATATATATATATATATATATTTTTTAATTTATATTATAAAACTTTCAAGAAAAATATTTTTATATTTTTTTAAATTTAATAGTATAATTTTATAAATACAATTTTTATATTTATTACAATAATATGATTTTAAATATTTTTTATAATTATATAAAATATAAAAATTGCTAATTTATTATTTAACTATTGCTGCATTTGGAAGTTAACCAGTCATAAGTATCCCGCAAACGCAACAATTATTAACCGCTTTACCAGTCGTCCAAATCTCTTAATAACGCATAAAACCGCAACCACCCGCATCCGCAAACGCCCGCAACCGCTGCGGTTACACCAGTCAACCCCTTAGTCTCCACAATTCGTCGTCATCTCTCTCTCTCTTTCTCAAGATTCCTCAGAGTTTGTGCCATTTTTCTTGTTGCGTACATCATCTCTCTGTCAGTGATTCATCTTCTTTCTTTCTTTCTTTCTTTCTTCATAAAGATGAGTGATATCAACCTGGCGAAGAAGAAGTAGGAAGACGTTACACAAGTCTTCCCCGAACTAATTAACACTGTGATCATAACAAGGGCTTCACTCTCCTGCCATCCCTGCTTTCCAAAGTTTCCAAATATTTTTCTAAGTTGATCGAATCAAGGAATGTCTACGAGGAAAGGGATACATAATAATATTTGTACCTAAAATAAAGACTTACAACACATATACAATACAATTCTAATAGTGATAATATAAAATATGTTATTTCTAAAACTATACACTATTAATTCCAGATTTAGAAAATAAAATATCTTCTTAAACACACAAATTATTTTGGGACGTTGCAATTATGCATACCGGAACGACTACCTCTTGATACTGAAGTTACTTTGTTCCATCTCATCCGTGTAAAATTCGAGTACCAATATTTTCCGGTGCATGATGCTTTCTCCCAAAGACGGTGGTCTTATCATATAAAATTCGTTACTGCTAAAACTTTGAACTACTTAATCCATAATTTGAATCTGTTTATGCCCGCACAGGGTGCGGACCGGTCACCTAGTATGTGTTAAAAGATAAAACATAAAACACAACACATATACATATGTCTATAAACTAATGGATTGATAACCGCTTCATTTATATATTTCTTTTTCAGAATTCTTTGCCGGTGATCTTCAATTTCCGTACACCGGAGATGAACCGGAAACAGGTCACAAAGAAAGTCATATGACCTCAACTCTACTTATTCTGATCAAGAACGTTCACCTTATACATCCAGACTTTTCATTAGAAGTGAAGAAAAATTACTCTTGATTTAAAGTAGATCCAAGCATGCTCAAATTAGACCCAAGCAGCCAATTGAACACCCATAACTAAAGTTCCTCCAACAAAGGAAATTTGAAGTCCCATGTAAAAAATAAAGCAAAAGCATCCAATCTAATCTAGAAAGAAGAACAACAAAAAATCACTAGACTGGAAAAAAATTCAGATAAGCTTGGATTATTATATCTCCAATGAGAACAAAAAGTTTTTTTCCTATGAGAACAAAAGTTTTTTACTCAATATCCCATTTAAAGACCTAAATTATAAAAGTATCTATGATGAGAAAGAAACAGTTGGAGAGTTGCACTTGTTAGAAAGTTTCCAAATTGCTTCTCTTGACACACACAAAAGCTAAACATACTGACGCATCAATGTTTTTTTTTGTAGTTTTATGTTTGTTTGGCATGTTTTTTTATGACTTGTTTTAATGTTAATCATACTCTTTTTTCTGTTTGATACATTGGTACATTACTATCATTTTATTTTGTCAATGGTGACCACACATTATGTAATAATAAAAATCAGTTTTATACAAAAATCACTTTTTTGGTATCAATTTGTTCATTAGGGATGTTTTTTAACAAATCATATATCATATAACAAACAATTTATAAAATAAGCTATTGACTCACAAATCATGTATCAATCCATTTATGAGCTTACAAACTAAGTATCATACAATATACAAGATGACAAACAATTTAGCAAACCACTTATCAACTACACAAACCAAGTATGATCAATTATGGACAAGTTCTTTTGTAAGATATTACATGTTAATTGCATCACCATAATAATATTTATAATTGCATGTTAATATATTATGAGTATTATATAAATGTTTGGTCACCTATATAAAAAATATTTTGAAATTTAATAAATTTGGTTGACTGCTTAATATGATATTTTCAAACTGATTTTCGGTTCAAAAGATTTAATCCTAACTGTTACAAAGAATTTTTGTAAAAATTTTTTTACCTTTTTTCAAACAGCTATGAACAGTGTTTTCAATCTATAAATACACTTATCCTTCATTCATTCAATTCATCAAAACATTTTATCTCCTCTCAAATACTTTCAAATAATTTTCTCTCGGTTTCTTTTTGAAGAAAGATGATTCGTTTGCTTTTAGTTTTATGTGTGATTGTAATTTTTACTTGTATGTTCGGTCTTTTTGTTAGAGAGTTTACTCCGATAGAATTTAGGGAAAATTGCCAAAAAGGGATGAAATAGGTATACTATTGTCCCCTTGGAACAAAATTTAGGATCTTTGTCCCTATAGTACAAACAATAATGAATACCCCCTTTTATCCTTATTCTACTGAAATTTTCCTAATTAAAATGTTAATTATTTTGTAAATATTTTTAAATAAAATTTTTACATTATCAAAGGGCAGATTTATTATTTATTAGGGATGAAGGTGATGAAGATATTGTTCCTGAATCTGTCGCTGAATCTGTTTTGAGAGTTCGGGTTGGGGCTTGGGTTGGGGCATTGACGGGCTGAATCAAGAATTCTTTCCATTGCTCGACAACGGTAAGTACTGATGTATTTGAAACAAACTGGACAGTTATTGTACTGTCCATCGTTGCAAGAACCGCAAAAGTAATGTCCGTCTGTACACTGTATATGCATTCCAAAGACAGTCAACAAAAGAACAAAACTACTAGCAGCTACTCACATAAATAAACATAGGTTTCGAACTGTTACCTGATTAATAGGAGCGGTTAGGCGTTGAGAACACAAGTAGCAATCGAGAAGGCTAGCATCTATCATCATGAACTCTGTGTTTGTGTTTGATGGGCCAGCCATAATGGTATTGCAAAGGTCCCTAAGACTAAAAACATTTCAAATAACGTCCCCGAAATCAAATGTTAATAAAATAGCTAATATTAACTAAGATTCAGAGATGGAGATGAAGGTGATGAAGATCGAGCTCAGAGATCAAAGATGAAGAAGATGGAGTACAAAAATATTTTTGTAATTAATATATATATATATATATATATATATATATATATTAATTAATTTAATGTTATTTTAAATTTATATTTAAATAAATATTTTTTAATTTATTTAAAGTTCTAAATATCATGATCATATCACTATAATCCTTAAATCGTGTGAGAAGAGGAGGTTTTCAATATTTTTTTGGAAGAAAACTTAAAAAAAGAAATTAAAATATTAAAAAGATTTACAAAATATTACTTAACCGTTTTTTGCTAGATTTTCGGATCTTGTTTATTTTTTTTCCAGAACTTACATTCTACCACTATAGAAGGTAGACGAAGAACTAGGATATGGTATACGATGATTGTAGATAGAAAAACAATGTCAAGAATCCACTTCCTACCGAGCTAGATAAATGTTTATCTCTACGACTTACAGTCAACCAAAACCGTAGATTACAGAGACTTCGGTAGATTATATATTCTAAGCTCGTAGTTATATATGTTTTTGATATATTGCGCATCCTAAGCCGTTTAGAACGCTGTCTTTCTGTTAGATTACATATTCTACATCTCCGTAGATGGTAGATCGTAGATACTAACACATTTACTCCATTTTTAAATTTACAATTTAAAGATATTTTATAAACAAAAATATTTTTCTTATATGAACATGCTTATCTACATCAAGTTTACTATTTTTTCCATAATTTCTTACCTTGTAAAAAAAATAATATGAATTTTCAAAGACAAAAAGGGTAGTGAAGGTCCAAACATGCCAAAAATTGATTTTGTTCTAAGGGGACAATAGTATAGTTATTTTGTCCCATTTTGACAATTTTCTCTAGAATTTAACATAAATGTCGCTTTGCTTTTCTATGCAGCGTTTTTCCTTATAATTACTTGAATGATTAATGTAAAAGGTTCATTTTAAATATTATGAAATCCTAATAAAATTTATTATATTGTGCTTTAGAAATACAATTGGTAAGACTTGATCATCTTCAGTTTTCGGATCTTAAAATGACTGGTGAAAATTACGCCGGATGGGTCACAAACGTGAACCCTATCTGGTGATGATAAATTTAACCGAGACAATTATAATTGCTAACAAATTGATGCCTGAGTATAAGGCTGAAACAATAATTTTCCTGAAGAAACACCTCGATGAGTATGTTATGCATGACTATGCAAGCATAGAGGACCCAACTGAGTTTTGGCAAGATTTAAAAGAAAGTTTTGATAACCAGATGGAAATCAATCTCCCTCACGATTTGGATGAGTGGAAAACCCTGAGGTTTCAGGATTTTCAAAAGGTTGAGGAATACAATTCTTCCGTCATGAGGATAGTTTCACTATTGAACTATTGTGGTAGCCCTGTCTCTAAGGAAGAAATGATGAATAAGACATACAACACTTTCCACAAACTTCACTTCCAACCTGAAATTTACAGAAAATATGGGTACACGAGATTTTCTGAATTGATGGTTGCACTCATATTGGCTGAAAATAACAATGAGCTTCTGATCAAAAACCACAATTCCCGACCTACTGGAGCCAAGGAATTCCCTGAAGTGAATACTACGGCGATAGAAAACTCATAGAGGAGAATCAAAACCAGTCGGGGTCGTGGCTGTCGTTTCAACAACAAACGTGAAAAAAACTTACAATCCCAAATGGAAAGGATTTAACAAATGGGTCAGATCCGATCAAGTTTCTAAGGGTAAAGAAACCGAAGTGGATACCACTCAGAAGCATGAAATCATATGTTACAGATGTGGATGTAAAGGACATTTATCCCGTACTTATCGTACTTCCCCACATCTCTGTAAGTTATATCAAGAGTCCATGAAAGGCAAAGTTAAAGAAGTGAAACTCACATAAAATTTTAAGGGGACATCGTACCTCGAAGCCTCTGCTTTCGAAAATTAGATGGACTAGATTACTCCTGAAGAGAACTAAAATGCTTGTAAGAAGACTATGGAATAGTCTCGAGTATTATCATGTATAATTATTACATGTCATTTTTAGAAAAATAATGATATTTTTAACATCGCCATAATGCATAAATATTGTGTGTTTTCTTATATGATTATTATATGAACGCATTTTATGTTTTCCTTTTATTTATGTTTTAGAAAATTAGAGACATGAATCATAACACTAATGGAACAAAATCAAAGAAACGGGTTCGAGAAATTTGTATACCAGATAGTGGAACAACGCACACTATTCTGAGACAAAAAAGATATTTCTCTGATATAAAACCAACAAGAGTTGTTGTCAATACAATATCATGTCCTGCAGATGTGACTTAAGGAACTGGTAAAGCAAACTTTATGTTACCAAATAGGACAAATTTTTTCATAAACAATGCTCTATATTCTCCAAATTCTAAGAGGAATTGAGTTTTAAGACATATATCTTCACGAATATGATACTCAATCTGCAACTGAGGATGGGAAAAAAGTACACGTATGTAACTTCTGATAAATGTGGCAGAAAACACATATTAAAAAAGTTTCGAGAACTTTCTTCGGGATTGCATCATACTTATATCGATGAAATCGAATAAACAGATTGAAGTAAGATGTTTTTGATCATGCGACAATGCAACTAACCTCTTCACAAAATCACTTCCTACCTTGGTATTAAGAAAACATGTCCATAACATTAGAATGCGTCATCAGAAGGATCTATGATTGCTCATTCGAGCGGGAGCTTACGTGGTTGTACTATTTTTACCTTACTATGTTTTTTTCCACTTGGTTTTTCTTAGAAAGGTTTTTAACGAGGCAACAAAGACGTTAAGCAAGAGACAATATTGACACTCGTCTCCAAGAGGGAGTGTTATAAACGTGAAGAAATATATGTCAACAATACACACACCGAATCTTGACATTTTTGTGTAAATGTTTATCATGTGGAGCCCACGTAACTATGCGTGTACAATAACTTTAAATTTTTACTTCTATATATACGATCGTTTCGAGTAATTGTAAACTTGCACCTTACCTTCTCATTCCTCTCGTTATAATGATTCTCTGTAGTAATTTATCTTATATCAGTATTATCTTTTTCCCAAGGTTATACAAGTTCACCCTTATTTAAATTTCTAAATACAATAAAATTATAAATCCTTTTATAACAGTAAAGTATTTTACTACACTATCTATTTTTCTTATAATGATGTAATAATGTAATATGAAACCTACCAACTATCTCACTCATGTGTATAAACCACAAGTCTTATGCTGTGTACCATCGATTGTGTTATTTAAGCTGGGTCCCACAAAATCATGATGTCATCGGAATCCGACTCATCTGACGATCTGTAATTGGTAGATAGTACATTCTTTACCCATGTTTCAGCATTTTTGGTAACTAAATCGAACGATAGGGGATGATGATAGATCGTAATCGGACGGTGACGGAGATTCCATTGTTTAGGGAGATTGTTAGCTTCAATAAAACGACAATGTTTCACATACTTCAAGAAGTCACTGAATCCCACCATCTCATGTCTTATCTAATAAACACACCTAATTACCACACAAAATTTTATTCTAAGGCTCTAACTGGTAACCGTCACATAAGCAATAGGAATGAATAGGAAAAGAACGGATAGAAATAAAATTATAGGAATGATAAGGAATGCTTATTCCTTATAAAATTTAATAATGAACAAATTGTTCTATATTTCTCTACAATAAAAGGAATCAGGAGGAAAGGAAAGGAAAAATTATTCTTTGTGAATAAAATTTCGCAGGAATATTAAGGAATGTGTTGTTTCTATTTATTCCTTGGTCACCATTCATAGTCTAATTTTTTCAAGTTAAAGGGAAATAAAAAGAATTCAATATTTTACTAGTATATTTAAATATAATTTTGTGAAAAAATAATTATTTTTCAAAATTTCCTTAAAAATCATACAAAGATATTGTTCAAAAACATGCATGAATAGTCTAATAGTAAGTGAATTCTAGAAAGGTAAGTAACCATGGTTTGAAGTAGCCCCACGACACTAACACATGTGTTGTCATGCGGATATGAGGTTATGCTTTAGATCTTATTTGAATATTTGGAGAAATGATCCATCTGTAGACTACACTTCTCTTTAGAGATTAATCTAGGTCTTTTCATAGATTCAAGATACCTCTAGATTAATAAAAAAATATTGTTGGAAACAAAAATATATATTTAACCTAAAATTAAAGATATAGTTTTTACAATAGTGTATTTAGTCTAACTATTACGAAAGTATTTAATAATTTAAAAATGTATTTAATTTAAAAATTACAAAATTATCAAATATTTAATATGTTTTTATATTTTTTTGTCAACCTTTTCTCTTATTTATCAAAAACACTAAGTTATTACATTGTTTTTGTTGTTAATCCTTGCTAACTTTGCCATTACATCCATATGAAAAGTAAAGAACAAGACACATGTCTTAAAACTTAATCTATTGCTTTTGAGATGTCTATTATATCTTGTATCATAGAGTAGACCTCCGTATACACTTTTCCCAATGGTTTGTTTAGACTGGGACTGATTTAACTCATCTACTACTTTTTTTGATCAATCACGAATGTCTCTTTTTTATACCCCATTCTTCTCATATGATGAACAGCCATGAGTAAAGATGTTGCTTCTGCCTCTAATGAAGAATTTATTGAAGATCCTTGGATTTATTGGATGTCTTCTCTATTAAATATGGACCATCGAGTTCCTTGATTCTCCATTGGATTCTTCAATGATGTATCAACCAAACAATAATGAGATGGAACTGGTGGCAACACTGGATTAGAGGAAAAAGTTGCCCCTGCAACAATTGGGTATGTCTCACCGTGATTGTCTTGATCTTTGGCCTCTTTCCACTGTTGATAATCTCTCAATACTGCATGTATTACTTGCACTATGTACTCTTTTTGGTGTTCAAATATTAGTTTGTTCTCATCTTTCATTGCCTCAAACCTTCAAAAAATCCAGGAGATTTCTACTTTCTTCCTTTACATGTTTTAACAACATATCAATACTTTGGAATAACTTAGAGTGTTCTCCTTGATAAATTTGAAAGAGAAACGACATCATAGACAAGATTTCCTTTGAAACTCTGCATTGGAACAGTAGATGAACTATTGTTTCTTCTGTTTCCTCACATACCTGACATATAGCTTCCCCATGTATTCTCTTCCTTTTTATATATTTAGCTACGGAAAGACCATCATGAATTGCTGTCCACCAAAACATTTTAATCTTTGGGGGAAGATTAAACTTCCATAGTCTTAAAACAACATTTTTTCATCTCATCAGATGGAAGGTTTTGTACATCTTGTTGTTCTTGAGATTGTTGACATGAAAGCTGCCTCTGAAGGTGGTAGCCTAATTTCACGTTATAGCCTCCCTTTGTGAAGAAATACTATATGAGTGTGTTTTGGCTTGTTCAATATACTTGGTCTGATGTTTAAAACATATTGTGTTTCCTCCTGCCTCATTCAAGAACGAACCATATGCTCATCCTATTTCGTTGGTTCCTATTTTGAGCAACTCTTGAACTCGAAGGTGGGGATGATTAATATTTCCTATTGAAGGATATTCAAGTTTGATGTGAATCCAATTATTCCCCAGACCTTAATGACCACACCATAACCTACCACCCATTTCACACCCTTCTTAAGAAGATTTTTGCAAGCATTAAGCTTCCCTTGACATAACTCAAAGTTTGGTAACTCTTTGCATTTAAAAATCTGAATGCTTGAAGTATTTCGCTTTAAAAAGCTCTAGCAAGTCGACTAAAAAGATTTTTCATAATGATCCAACCTTGCTTAGCCAACAATGCAATGTTAAAGTATCCAGTATATTTAATTCCTAACCCCCTCCCTCCCCCTCTTATATTATTGCAACTTATCTAAGAAATTTTCTCTGTATCTTTATATGGATGACCACCATAAAATTCTCAATGTAGGAGGTGGTTTCTTTGATTAAACTCTTAATAAGCATAAAACACGACATTACATACGTGGGCAAAGTAGTTATTAATGATTTTAATAAAACGTCCTTCATGTTTAAGAACAAAACCTATTGTACAAGCTATCTATTTTTTTTAACTCTTTTCTTTGTGAACTCAACCACATCCTTTCTTCATCGAACATTTTTTTCTGGTAAGCCTAGATATCTACCAAACCCTCCTACTCTTGAGATACCAGTTGTTAGCCTAATTGGATCTTCGTGTTCTACAGTAGGTAGTCCTTCGGAAAAAGAGATGGCATGTTTAGCATAGTTCACCTCTTGTCTAGAAGCTCTTTGGTAAATATTGAGAAGATCCATCAGTGTTTGGCATTCCTCCATTCTGTCTCTACAAAAGACCAAGGAGTCATCTGCAAAGAAAATATGTGAGATAGCTTGACCCCCCACAAGAAGCTTTGTATCCATTAAGCTGTTTTTTTATCTATAGCTTGTTTGATTAGTTTGGGATAGATCTTATGTACATTGGAGATACAAATATAGCAAGATAGAATCCTCTTTTCTAAGTCCTTAGTGAGGGGTGATAACATTGGTAGGTTCCTGATAAGAATATAATAGGAGAGTGATGAGCAATCCAATTACACCAGACTTCATTAAACCCTCGTCTCCTCATAACATGAATCAAGAACTTCCATTCTACCTTATCAAAAAAATTAGTGATATCTAATTTCAAAAACATAAACTTCACTTTTTTTTTTTATTTTATTTATCAAATGCATAAGCTCATGAGCTATAAGAACATTTATGTAATCAATCTACCTGGAGTGAATGTCGTTTGATTCTCAGAAAGGATTTTATGAAGCCAAGGTTTAATTTCACTTGTAATATCTTAGATGTAATCGTGTAAGCTACCATTAGAGAGGCTAATGGGGGTTTTAATCATTTATACTTGAAGGAGAATCTATCTTTGGGATCATGCATATATGGATAAGATTGATTTTGGGATGCATATAACAATTCTGAAAGAAAAGCTTAACCTGAGAAATGACACGTCTTTTGATGATACTCGAATGATGTTTTTAAGAATCAAGAATTCATGCCATCTGCTCTCGAAGATTATCGAGTTAATAGCAAAAGCAGTTGCTTTCAGTCTCCTATCGACTTCTCTATTAAGCATTCCATTTATTTCCTCTGTAATATGTGTTCAAAAGACATTGATAAATTACTGTATCACTCACTTTGCATACAGTTTATTGAAATACCTCTCGACTTGCTTATGAATGATCATCAAGTGTTGTATACTCCTTGCCTTCTTTCATCAGTTAAGGGCATATAACCTATTTATAGCTTCTTATTTTTTTGGTTTTTGAGAGAAAGAATTTTGTGCTCTTGTTCTTGATTTTAATCACTGGATCATGCTCTTATGCGCCAGTATTCTTCCTCCATTATGTACTGAAAGTTAAACCCAGTCTTGAGATTATTCAACAAAGTGAATTAATGCCTAAACTTTGATAACCCCCTCATTAATTTTTTGTTTACTCCTGAATGTGCTTTTCAATGTTTAAATAGTGTCTACTCTTCCCATCTAGATAATCCCCTCTGCATCTCTCAATCATCTATGGAAGTTTGCATGTGAGATACCCAACATTCATTATCCCATACTTCTTGAATTACTCTTTTAACTTCAGGCTGGAATCTTTATCGATTATTCTACCTAAACATTCCATTTTATTGCTCATAATACTTTCAGTATCAAATAGTGATGGTACTATTATTAAGCATATCTCAGAAAATAATTTCAATGAGCATTAGGATATGAGTCAGCTAATCAACAACAAGCTATAGTTGTACCTATTTTCAATCTAATATTATACTTTGCTCTATGGTCATTCCATGTGAAATACCCTCCTATAGATTTTAAATCATAGAAGACAGAGATAGATATCATTGAATAGTGAAATGAGGCTTTCTCATCTTATGACTCTTGCCTTCCTTCTCATGATTGCTTTGGATATCGTTAAAATATTCTAGCATCAGTCTTGGCTTACTCTGATATAGACCTGCAACTACATTAGCAATAAGTTTTTTTCCATAAAGCTTGTTTATACTTCAACACTAGATTTTCATATATATATATATGTCAAACAAAAAAACATTACATAATCTTCTATGTACAAATCAGTGTTATTAGGTTACGAGTTTCCCAAATAATAAAACCTTTACCCCACACCATTCCACATGATGGCTACCCCCACTACTACCTTGAGCTGATACAAAAAAAGAATGCTCATATCCAAGCTCATTATCCTTACTTACAAAGCCTATATGTATTCTTTGTTTCTGTAAGAAACATGATATCCGGTTTGTACGTTCTCATACTTGGAGGTGTGGAATTTTCTAAGGAGCTTCCCAACCCTTGACAATTCCAGTGTAGGATCCTCATGGAGTAGTTGGTGGTTTGTTGAGAAGCCAACGAACCTTGATGAAAGTCAAGATGAGGTTGCTCTGTCTCAAACCTTTTGCATTTATAGATTCTTCCATGTCTCCTTATTTTGGTTCCTTCTCTTAATTACCTTTTCTCCTTGTTGAGAAGTTGATTCATTCCAGGTGTGTGCTTTGCTGATGGATTGTTCTCTGGTTATCCTGCTTGCTGAATATCTTCAGTTTGTGTTCGTCTTCATAGAGTTTGGAAACAACTAACACTACTGAAGCTGTTCAGAGCTTTCACCATGCTCCTTAATACTTAGATATTGAGCAATTGCAGAGTTTTTATCCCCAACTGACACATATGGATTTTTCCATGTATCCGCTAGCTCCAACTTCTCTTGCGCCATTGGAATTGACTCATTGCAAACTTCAAACTCATGTTATAGGCTTCCGCAATTAGTACACAATTTCTGCAAACCTTTGTACTTGAATTATAATTCCACGGATGACTTATTCTTCAGTATCTCACTTGTTCTAGTTTATGTACATTAAACATGATCTTCACCCAGATTCAGGCTTTCCCTTCATGATTGTTGGTTCGAGAATTGACACTATCGTCAACCTGGCCCAGCTTCGATCATATGCTCTCAACAATTATTGGCCTTTCTAGATATTAAGAATCTTATGGATCGTTACCCAAAATGGCATGTGCTGGAGAAAGTCTGGATAGCTTATGTTACTCCATCTGTCTAACGCCAAAAGCCATCCTCGATAATTATATGACTCTTATTCTAAGACCTTAAGCATATCATGTTCCTTCTCAAAGTAGAAATTAACTGTACCATCAACTCGTTAACCCTGCCCTTCCACCTTGCCTATTAGTTTCCAAGTTCTCGGTAAGGTTACCTTGATATCCGGATTTAATCCCTTTTTCAACAAATAGAGTCGATGATTCCTCTCGAACTACTTCTAAACATACAAACCATCTTGATTTGATAGCCCTTATCTTCAACTCTTTAAAGTTTTCTATATATCCTTTGTTGTAACGATATGTTGGTAAATAATGTGATTAGGATCAAGATTCAGATCATTGATTCAAAAATTCTTTATTATGATCAGATCGAAATTTTGGGTTTCATCTGGGAAACTTCCAGAGTCACCTAGAGAAAGAGAGAAAGATTTTTATTTTTGTTTTTACACCGAACACATCTATTCTATTAAAATAGAAGTTATGACTCATTTCATGTGTGATTTTTTTATTTGGACTACCAATAGAAAACTTTAATAAAATGTATTTCATTAAAACTAATGATTAAATATTGTAACTATTTTAATCATAATATCTTTTGATATCTTTTTACTTAAATATAACTAGATTTTGACCCGCACATCCGTGCGGGTAATTTTTCATTTTATCTATTCTATTAAAATAGAAGTTATGACTCATTTCATGTGTGATTTTTTTATTTGGACGCACCATAGAAAACTTTAATAAAATGTATTTCATTAAAACTAATGATTAAATATTTGTAACTATTTTAATCATAATATCTTTTGATATCTTTTTACTTAAATATAACTAGATTTTGACCCGCACATCCGTGCGGGTAATTTTCATTTTATTCTATTCTATTTAAAATAGAAGTTATGACTCATTTCATGTGTGATTTTTTTATTTGGACCACAATAGAAAAACTTAATAAAATGTATTTAATTAAAACTAATGATTAAATATTTGTAACTATTTTAATCATAATATCTTTTGATATCTTTTTACTTTAAATATAACTAGATTTTGACCCGCACATCCGTGCGGGTAATTTTTCATTTTATTAATTGTTAATTTTGAAAAATATGTTAATGTACAATTCAATAATTTTTTATATTTCATTCATATATTAATTTAATTTAATATAATATATAGATTATACTTATAAAATCTTTAAAAATAGCATAGAATTTTCTTTTATAATAAAATTTTATTTAATATTTATTTATAATAATATTATATTACTAATTACTAAATTAATGAATGAATTCATTTAAATATTTAAAAATCTTAGTAAAATCTTGTTAGATTTTCTACAACAGATTTTATTATAACTGATTATTAATAATATCCTAATAATTATTAAAAATATTTGAATTTTTATTTAAATAGATTAATATAATAATCAAATAGATGTAATTTTTGAAATGGACCAATATGACTTTTTATGGTAGATAAAATTGTACTTCTCTTTTAATAGAGAAGATTATATATTAAAATCATAACAAATCTTTTGAAAAAGATTTTAGCAAGATCTCAACACTAAATATTATGCAACTATTTAATTAATTTCGAATTATATAAAATATAATTATAGATTAATATACATTCAGTTATACTGTATAAAATGAAAAAATAAAAATCATGTACTTTTATAAAATAAAAATAAAAATTCTATACTTGTATATATACAACAATATATCATCTAAATAACATAAAATTTGCTAAACGGTACTCTAACATTGAAATCCGGATCAAAATTTAATAGATATTAAATATAAAATAATTTTAAAATATAATTTTCATATATATTTAAATTTATTTAGTAATTAATTCAAATCAAATAAGATAAATGTAAACTATAAAAGTATTGTGTTTGTAATAGTTAAATAAAAAAATTTAATATATGAATAACGTTATAGTTATACTACAAAGTTATGGTTTATATAATAAAGTTTATCAATAACTTATTATAATTTGGTGTTATATATTATCTAATTTTATAATAATATTTGATTTATTATAATATTATTGTTCATGCGAGTTTCTTTTTATACTGAGTTGAAGTTTATATAACAAATTATTAATAACTTAATATAATTTTGTGTTATATATTATCTAACTTTATAATAATATTATGTAGCTTATACTATTATTATTTTAAAAAATTATAACATAAGAATACTATTTTACAAAAAAAATTGTTTTATTTTTAAATTTGAAATATATGAAAATTAAATGGCTACTTATATGATAGATAAGTAAAATTTTGGCATATATACAATAATATATTATCTAAATAAACATAAAAATTTGCTAAACGGTAATCTAACTTTGCAATCATAATTAGAATTTAGTATAAATTAAATATAAAATAATTTAAAATATAAATTTACGTATATATTATTTATTGAATAATCATATACAAATCTAATAAAATAAATATATAATAAGAAATGGATTGAAACATTTGAATTAACATATAAACATAAAATTAACTTATATATATATTATCTAAATAAAAATTAAAATTTGATAAATGGTAATCTAACTTTGAAACTCAAATCAAATTTAATATATTTTAAATATAAAATAATTTTGAAATATTATTTTCATGTATTTGTTAACATGGATACTATAAAATTATTGTGTTTGTAATAGTTATATAAACATTTAAATATATGATTAATGTTACTAATGATGTAAAACAAATATCTATGTATATAAAAATGAAAACAAAACCCGCGCGGTGCGCGGGTCAAATTCTAGTTTAATATTAAACTTTCTACAATCCTTTATAAAAACTCTTAAATATGGATTATTGTGTGTTTAGCAAACGGAAATTAATTAAAAACATTTTAACATAGAAAAATTCACTAAAATCTTCAAAAAAATTAATAATGACATATTTAAAAGTTTATTCTAAAGTATTAATTCAATAAAATTGAATTTATGATTTTCTAGAATTAATAGTTAAATAACATGATTTGTAATTTTAAAACATCCTAAGACTATGTACAAGGTTCTGTAAATTCAACACCTCAATATTTACTTTTAACATTCCACACTATTTTTGAATTAGCCCAAAGCAAATAAATAAATAAATAAAAAAGCATTCCACGTAATTTATGTTACTTCCACCTAATAATTCAACACACATTTTACTTTTACATCATACAATAGTTTTTAAAAACAATTTCAAACACTCAGTTTTACTATTTTATTTTATTTTATTTTTGTTAAAATAGATTGATTAAAATTCAAATGAATCTCTTATTTGTAAGAATCAATCATAATTTATTAAAAACTAGTAAAAGATTTATATTCAAATGATTTAGTTTTGTTTTCTAAAATCAATAAAATAACTCTCTATTCATAAATTATAAAATTATTAAATTCTGATATAAAAATTATTAACTATATAAAAGTTACACAAACAATTAGGGTGAAAAATAAAATATCAAACATATCAATAACCAATAGTAAACCAGCATTTGCGCATTATTCCTCTTCTCTTTCTTAGTTTCAACGAATAATTCAATTAGTTTAATCCACACCTCACTTTTAATATTTTATTCAACACTAATTGGACTAAGTTTAAACAGTAGAATTTTTTTTCCAGTAACGTCATTGTAAAAGTCTACTTTTATATTAAACTAGATATTCTATCCGCGCTATGCTGGGATTATGTTCTACAAACTTTTTTCATTAAAATTATTATATTTTGATGGTCTATTTTATTTTGCACCAAATAATCCTGAATTACTAAGGCAATAAACATCTATTTAGGATTTTTTTGCCAATTTTAATTGATTAACTTTACTTCTTTTTAGCTATTTTAGGTTTGTTACACGCGAATAATACATCTCAAAGTTTTATATTAACTTATATTATTTTCCTATTGTTTTAATATATTTGACGCGCTGTATTTTTGAAAGTATCTTTTTTGTCTATGCAATTTATATTTTATAATTTTCTTTTTTGAATTTGAAAATTGTAATTGGGGAACACTATATTTTGGTGGAAGTTTGTGTGTAGCATATTTCTTGTTTTTTTTTAAAGTGCTACATATTAGGAATCTGAAAAGCATAATATGACTAACATGATAAAAATAGAAAGATAGATGTAAGTTTGTGTTTTCTTTTCTGCTGTTGAACTCACTTAGCTCAGATGTAGAGTGATGTCATATATGTATTTATGTATTTTATTTTCTACAATCTTCTCCTATATCTGCGGAAGTTAAAGATGATTTTGATTGACACTTGTGACGAAGATGATTTTGTTCTTCAGTCTTTGATATTCAATATAGTATATATTGTTTGTTCAACTGTAATAAGTTAGTACATGAAGTTTTGTTTTAAGATGTCTATTTTATTTAATAAGTGTGGTGTGTATAGTCTTTTAGGTGTAACCAACAACATTTATAGTTTATGAAATATAAGTAGATTTTCGGGCTATGTTTGGGTCGTAATTTATATATTTGTTCATTATTCGCAAAGGAGGAATAATTGTATTGTGAAATTGTTGGTGATTTTTCTGGTCTAAAACACTTTTGTATGTTTATTAAATTATAATAACATGAATTTAAATAGAACTTATTTTTCTTCAGTCTAGAATCTATAAACCTGTAGTCTATGAGCTAAAATTGATCTCTTTTTACTCCACATGTTTGTTTCTAATTCTACATAATAAAATGAATTATTTGGAATAATTAAATAGTTTAACTGATTTTTAAGTTTTCCTGCTATATAACATTATTATTAAAATTGAAATATTTTATTTACATGTTTTTTAAATATTATTTGTTTATAATTTATAGTCCAGCGACTTTATTTTGTAGCCAAACTGAGTTAAAAAAAATATATTGTGTTTTGTTCCCTTACTTTTGCTTTGTTTGTGTTCTTAAAGCCATTCACTGTTTAATTGAAATTGAAATATATATTATAAATAATAATCCAACTGATTTAAATATTGTATATAAAACAATTCCAAACATTTTATCAAAAAATAAAATAAATATAATTTAGAACGAACACAAAATATAGTTTAACAAAAACTGAAATTGTATATACTCTAAGAAAGAAGTTATAATAAAGATTCAAGGTACAGTTTTTATACATATAGTAGAAAAGAAGCACAACATTGAAAGAATGGAGGGTTAATTCT
>CAJHQP010006283.1:0-39347 GCA_905132765.1 Moricandia arvensis | reverse complement strand
TTCGCACCAGTCTAGCCTTGAACTTGTTGATGCTCCCATCTGAGTTTCTCTTGATTTTAAACACCCATTTCAACCCTATCGCCTTAGCTCCTTTTGGGAGATCAACAAGATCCCAAGTTTTATTCCTTTCGATCGAGAGTATTTCATCATCGCAAGCATCTCTCCACACCTTTTCTTCCTTTGCCTCTCTGTAGCTCCATGGTTCGTCATTCAGATACATTAGCAACTCTTCACCCTCGCACTCTGCTAGCAATACATAATCCTCTAAGTAACTTGGTTTCTTGCTCTCTCGGATTGATCTTCTTAGCATAATGGGATTAGTATTGTTATCGTCAGACTCGTTATCATCACTGCAACTTTCTTCTGCGGTTTCATCTTTGTCACTATCCCTCACGTCTTTGATCATAGCACCTGTTTCTTCTTCATTCACGCTTATACCTCTGTTTCCAGAGTCACCAAAAGATATGGTAAACACACCAGACGCATTCTCCACCTCTGTTTCACTCGACTTCCAGTTCCATCCTTGACTCTCATCGAACACGACGTCTCTACTCACCACCACCTTGCGACTCGTTGGATCATACAGCCTATAAGCCTTTGATCCTGGCTCGGTTCCCAGATGCACTAGCTTCCGGGATCTGTCATCTAGCTTCTTGAGATGGACATTGTCTATCTTAGCGTAACCCAAACAACCAAACACCCGCATATGCTCAATGTTTGGTCTTTTCCCTTTATACATTTGATATGGAGTCTTAGATAGAACTCTCGTAGCTACACGGTTGATAGTGTATGTGGAGTGTCTCACAGCTTCCCCCCCATAGATAGTTTGGAACGCTCAAGTGTTTAAGAATACTCCGTGTCATTTCAAGTAGAGTTCTATTTCTTCTCTCAACAACCCTGTTTTGTTGAGGGGAATAAGGAGCAGTCAAATGTCTTGCTATGCCGTTTGTCTCGCAGAACGTCTGAAACTCCGTGGAGCAGAACTCTCCGCCTCGATCTGTCCTGAAAGTTTTTATGCTGGCTCCCGTCTCTTTCTCCACAATCTCCTTGAATCTTTTGAACTTCTCAAACGCCCTTCCCTTCTCCTTGAGTAGGATTGACCACATGTAACGTGAGTGATCATCAATTAGAACAAAGATGTATCTGTTCTTCGCTGGTGTAGAGGGAGCAATAGGACCGCAGAGGTCCCCGTGTATCAACTCTAAAACATGACTTGCGTGATATGAGGTTGCCTTTGGGAATGAGTTTCTTGCGTGTTTTCCAAGCAAGCACGAAGAACATGTCTCTCTCCCAATGTGCACGTTCGGTATTCCGCTGACAGGCTCCTTCTTTATCATAGAGTTCATTGAGTCTCTTCCGATATGGCCTAACCTCGCATGCCACCTATCACTTTCGCTAAGAATTTATGTCTTCAAACACTTCTGATTCGTACCATCTATAAGAACTTTATATAGTCGATTCTGAGATCGTTTGGCTTTTGTGATCAGCTTTCCATCCTTGTCATGCAGTGTAAGACAATCACCTCTCATTCTCACATCACAACCCGACTCCGTGGCTTGGCCTAGGCTGATAATATTACTTCTCAGATCAGGGATATAGTACACATCAGCTAAGACTCTTTTCTCTCCATTTGTAGTGATGAACAGAACTGATCCTTTCCCTTTGATGTCGATCAGTGAATCATCACCAAAACGCACCTTCCCCGTGATCGTTTCATCAATGGATCAAAAATAAGATCGATTCCCAGTCATATGGTTGCTCGCACCATTGTCTAAATACCATGTATTTTCTCCACCCTGGTTTGTTTCGAAATCTTTTCGGTTCATGTTCTGTTCGTTGAGAAGAATTACTTCATGCATCATCAGATTTTAAGCTTCTTGCGTATCATTATCCTTCGTCTCCTGAGCCTCTTGTAACTTTAGGAGTCGATCGGGACAGTCCATGGCAAAGTGTCCAGTCTTGTCACATCTAAAACAGACAATCTTGGAGAGATCACGATCATAGTTGTAGGTGTAACGACCACGACCTCTTCCTCTGTTATTAAAACGTCCTCCTCTGCCTCGACCCTGTAGTTATTGTTGTCACGGTTCTGTTGTGGCTCGTTGTTAGCATACATAAGCTTTGTCTGATTCTCCTGCTCATCTTCTTCCTCCTCTGTTACACGTTCCTCAAAGGCTTTCATACGTCCCACTATATCTTCGAAAGAAGTGCTTTTTAGATCGAGGACTTGCTCCAAAGAGGCCACCATGTGTATATATTTCTTTCTTGGAAGGCTCTTAAGAAATTTCTTGACCAGTTTGCTCTCTTCTATGCTTTCACCCAAAGCAGAAGATTTCGAAGTTATCTCAGTAAGTTTTCCAACAAACTCCTCGATCGATTCTGTCTCTTTCATCTTTAACCGATCAAACTCTGAGCTTAGGGTTTGTAACCGTGCTTCTCTAACTCTGTCAGCTCCCAAGTTTCTTACTTTGATAGCTTCCCAGACCTTCTTTGCTGTGCCTAAACCTCCAACCTGCAGTATCAATGCCTCCGGGATGGATTGAAACAGAAGCGCCACCGCCATGTTGTTCTTCTTCACGTCATCCGTTTCTGTTAAAACTTCTTCCCAGACCTCATGAACCTTTAACAAAACCTCGATCCTCATCGCCCAAACTGTATAGTTTGTTGTGTTTAGCATTGGACAACGAATAGAGGAAGACCCCTCCTTAGGTTTCGTGTATGGCACGAGATCTCCCATCGTTCACGCTTGCTCTTGATCGTCTTTACAAGCTCTGATACCAATTATTGTTATCAAACTCAAGAACACACTTGTAAACTCGATAAGAAACTCTTCTTATTAAACTCTTGAGGTAAAATCACTCAAAACCTCAAAGCTAAAATAAACTCTAACACATTATGCAAACTCTTGCATATGTTTATATAGCCCCCTTTTATCATAATCTCATTAGGATATATACAACAATATATAACTTCAAATCTAATTATATTTAGATTACTTGTCAATCAAGTTATTCTCAAGTTTATCTCCAACAGGATATACATCAAACGCTTTAAGAATAGTTCGTGTGAAATAAGCTAGGGGAATTTTCAAAAATACTATTTTTCTTGTACCACTTTTCACTTTTACCTTTATTAAAGAGACATTTTCATAAATACCACTTTTTAAGAGGCAATTTTTTTTAAATTAATTAAAATTCTAAATTTTACATTCCTAAATTCTACCCCACCCTACCCTCACCCCTCAACTCTAAACCCTAAGTCATAGATTAATTAACCTAAGGGTTATAAGTGTGTTTTTCTCTCTTAAAATATAAGGGTACAAGTGATTAAGGTAAAAATGAAAAGTGGTACAAGTAAAATAGTATTTTTGACAATTTCTCTTTAAGCTACTAGTATAAAATAACTAAACTACACGTGATTAGTTAGTTATACATGGGTTGGTCAGTATTTGCATCATTTAACTAAATTAATTGTCATCCCGTGATTAATGACGATTAAATTATATAAGTACATCATTCGGCCAATTCTATAAGCTCTGTACCGACAAAGAATTGAGAGAAAATAACAAAAAGACAAGTAACCGTTTCAAAACTCATTTCTTTTATGAATTGAGAGAAAATATGCAAGATAACGCTTAGTTTACATATTTTCAATTAAAGTATAATAGTATAAAAATATTTTGAAGGGTTGAATCTTCTTATTAATACTTTTTGTTTTCTCTGAACTTTCCAATAAATATTTTTAAAACTGTCAAGATAATTAAAGTTTTTAAGCCACAATTCAAGTTATGCATATGTATAATAATATGTTTAGTTAAAAATGTACATATCAAATAAAAAGAGAGGAAACGGAAAACATAAGATCAAAGATCTATGTGTGATCAAACATCTCGGTTGATTAAAGATAAACAGTTTAATATTATATAAAATATGCATAATATTTTAGCCTCTTTGTTGTTATTGAAATTTGATGAATTGTTTTTTGTTCTGGTTATAAGTTCCAATTTCTTAAAATAAAAAGGGTTACTATTATATGTATAAATCATTTTAAAAATATATTATAAAAGTATATTCAAAATACAATAAATATAAAAATGTTTAAAATGTGTATTCTCATCCGCCCATTGATTTGCAACATCTTCTTCGTCACATCAAAGTCAGCCAGACAGTACCACGATTGAGCTGGTCAACTTCCAGAACTGGAAGTAGTGGAAAGACGACGTCGTAGCAAAAATCGAATCCAAAACGTTTTGTGCTGCATTTGAGATCGAGTTCAGGGATGAAGCAAAGAAGGAGATCAAACATTAGAAAATCGATACTCACTTTTACACAAAATCTTTTGCAGTGGCTGCCATGATTACAGTAGCTTGTTGCTTCGTGAAGTTTTACGCAGGGAAACAATGAATCTACGTTTTCGTTTACTACTTTTCGTTTAGCTAGCGTTTTTTCTTAGGAATCTATGGAATCAAGCTTTACTGTTTCATCACGAGTCTTCTTTGTCAACGTGAGTTGATTGATCTATAAAGACGTTCTTGATATTGAAGTTATTAAGTCATGACTTGTCATGGTCCAACTTGATGTAGGTAAGCTGAGAAAAAGCCAGATGATCATGAGGCGTTATACAACTGGGCACTTATTCTCCAGGTCTTAGTTTACAAGTTCTTTGTGATTTGATTTGGATATATTGTTCAAGAACCGGAAGTGAAACTGATTTGAACATGGAATTTTAAGCTACTGATATAGAGATTTTTCGTTCATGTTTTTACCGGATGGAAATGATACTCAATTCACTGACTTTCTCCACAGGAAAGTGCTGATAATCTACCATCCAAAGATGGTATGATAGGTGAAGGTTGTAAGAAGAACGATGAGGCAACCTCTCTCTGCCCTACGCTCTATGAGAAAACCATGATTTTCAGTTACTACAACTGGGTTATCGCAATCTCTGATGGTCGTGCAAAGGTAACTGAAGAACTATCTGAACAGGTTTGTGATGTTGCTCACAATATGAGCACTGACTATGGCCTTATCCTTCTAATTGTAAAAACTAAAATAATTGTGGGTTGATAAACTCACCAATTCGAATTTCTTATTCCAGGCGACCAATGGCTATGAAAATGCTGTCCATCTCAACTGAAACAGTTCGCAAGTAATGGTCCTTATCTAAATTACAAACTTGACTATTTGAAATATAAAACTGTTTACATTCATGCATGATTATATATTTCAATCCAGCTAATTAACGACTTTTGATTCTTCTCTGTGTTACAGTATGGATTAGCAGAAGATACACTTAGAACCGGGGATTTGGTCAAGGCAGGTTTCCCCCAGGGTACATACATCTTTGCTGGTGTTATCGATGGAACCAGGCACTTGGAGAACCTAAATGCTGAAGACTGCTTCTTTGAATACCGTATGGTGGTGGTTTTGTTCAGACGAGAACTGACCTTTGATCAAACACTTGGTCATTGTGCAGATCAAGCAGCCACAAGAACGAGAATTTGCAGCTCAAACCTGTCAATTCCAAGCAGCCTTAAGAACCGAGAAGTAATGTGGGTGGAGCTGACCCTTGTATATGGAATCCATTCACAACTGGAGAAACCTTACGAGAAGATATCTGTTGCTGTAGTGCTTTGTGGAGCATCTTTCACACGGGGTTGGAACATTTAGGTTGGCATGTAGATTCACCAGCAAAATTCTGTTGAGATCATTGCTTGAAAACACAAGGTAGCCTCATCTGTTTTTCTTCTTCAATATACATGAACAGTCTGTTACAAGATTACTACCCGTTCCAGCAGATTATTTTGGGGCTGAAAGTCATTTAATTAGTGATGCCTGCATGCTGAATATTGGGATAGGATCTGTCGACAACATTCAGATTTTCTCTTCGCATGGAATGGTATGTAAGCTATTGTTCAAGTTTCTTGAAATTGATACCGAAGTTGCTGCAAGATATGTAATATGAGGTTTTGACTGATGTAATTGGAGGACATCTTGGAGCAAGATAGCCTTATGAGACCTTCATCTATTGATTCTCCTGGTGTCCAATCTACTAGTTCAGCACAACAAAGCTTGCATGTACCTAATCAACCGTGGTTATCATCTTCAGCGCAAGGGAAGCCGTCTTTAGCACCCCCTTTGTATAGACCGCAAGTAAATAATCCCCTCATACAACAAAGATCCCATGCTCCTCAACAACATCTTTCCACCTCACCAGCACTTCACAGCTTCAGCATCAAGAGCAACTTCAATAGTTGAGATCTCCGCAGCAGCCTTTACCTCACCCACATCAACCGACCCGTGTTCAAGTGCCAGTAAATCAGAAAGGTACTTCTCCGGCAATGCCGACCCAACCTCCTGTGCCTCAACCTGGAAACCAAGCTAAAACAGTCTCATCTGCGAATGGGGTTTCTGATAATCATATCCTGGCAAAAAGAAGCATCCATGAGCTACTGCAGCAGGTATCCACTGACCTCTTTATATTCTCAACCTTGGGTAATCCATTTTCTGTATTAACTGCAGAACAGATTAATATCTTCACTTAATGAATAACTGACTTTTTCCACTTAGTTAGATCTATAACGCAGAAAGGAGAATGTGTTTCATATGATAAAAATAAAATAGAAGCAGATATCGTGAGTGATCTTCCAATTGCCTCGCATAGAAATCCAAAGAGCAAGCCATGGTGACTGTGAGCATATTCAGCTATAACATATATCTCTAGTTAGATGAGCTCTTTTGGTGTTCTGCACTCAAGCTCTCTACATGATATCCATTGATTTCTGAATTTTGTATGTCTTGTCTATCCACAGATTGATCCGTCCGAGAAATTAGATCCAGAGGTTGAAGCCATCCTTGCTGATATTGCTGAAGACTTTGTGGAGTCAGTAAGTAGTTCTCACCACTTTGTTTTCCAACACGTTATATGTGAATATTGTGATTAAGATTAAGAGTAGATTTTCTGTCCTCTGATAGGTTTATTTCTCTAACTCCAGCTCGTTGTGTTTCCTTTTATCTAGATCACAACTTTTGGCTGTTCTTTAGCCAAGCATAGAAAGTCAGACACTCTAGAGGCTAAGGGCATCTTGCTCCATGTTGGATAGTTCTAATTGTACCCGTTTCTATTGATTTTTGTCTCCAGTTGGCTAAGGACGTCTTGCTCCATCATCAAATTGACTCGTTCCCCAAGCTGAAAATCTGGTATAGACAACACCAGAGATGCATAGCTTCCACGTTATCAGGACTTACTCATGGATCTCCTGTCCACCAGATAGTTGAAGCACTTCTCAACATGATGTTCAGAAAGGTCAAAGGCAGAAAACTCTAAATCCAGTTAATTCAGGCACAAGCATTTCATCAGGAGTATCCTCAAAGCAGTTCCATATGTTGTCGATGCTGATTTAACAGCTTGTTCTCAGGGAAGGCTCTCTCCACGTGAGTTAACAATAGGTTTGTGCCTCGTGATTTCTTTTCTTCTTTTGTATCAGCTTGTATTAATATGTGACTAGGGAGAGAGAGAGAGAGATAGGATAGAGTTTTTCATCGTGTTGTGAATGTTCATAACATTCAATGCCAATGAGAGAGATGTCTTACTGTGTTGATCAATTATGTCGTATGATTTTGTTTATGTGACAACAAATGGTCTTCTTTCAGGTCTAAAAGATTTAACAGATTTTCTCCCAGCGACGATAGTGAGCTACGTCTCGTCTGAGGTGAGTAGAGGTGTTTGGAATTTATTTGTTGCTACATTTTTTTCTAACAAAATAAACTGTGAGAATAGACAAATTGAAGTGTGAAAGTGATCTAGAGACAGAGTATGGTCGAAACTAAGAGAAAGAATATGAAAAGAATAAGTGAAAATCAAAGAGATTGTAATGGATAGAGTATGGCCGAACTTTTCACATTCATGATATTTCTTGTGTAAATGTTGTGCATTATTTTTTTTGCACAAGCGACTTGATCATCTCAACTGGTGATTCTTCCTTCTTCCATCTTCCTTCTTCCTTCTTTCTTCTTCATTCCAACAGAAACTTGGATCGCACTTTAGAAAATTGCCGTATTTATTATGTTACATGTGCTCTCATATATATTTTATTGCTTTTTCAGTTACAAGAAAATATATTAGTGAAAAGAGAATGATAAATCTTTCTTAAATTAAATTAAATTTAACATTATTTGACAATGTCTAACTAAATATAATTTTCTTAATACTGTTATCATATAGAGTAGTTAATGAATTATATTTTTTGATGTATAAGTAACTTTATACATGAACTTTCACATATTTTATTTGGCAAATTCTCAACAAATGTATTATTTGTGTAAATTATGAAACATTAAAATTATTATGTATTTTAACTTTTTCATTAAAGCTAATTACTTTATTTGTTATATTTTTGCTAAAATATATGGTGTTTTGTTTTATGTATGGGTATGAAGATTTGGTGTTCGGAAGCCAATCTTTCACTATCACTGGTGAGAATAATTAAAAACTAAGTCACTCAAAATTTGATATATCACGTTAACTAATAAACATATATGAAATAAACATAAGAGAATACATCTTTTTTTAGAGAATCATAAAAATGTAAACATCAAATTAAGTATCAAATTAATTGTTGCACGCATGTGCAGTTCACCTTGAGATTGTTAAATCAACCAAAATACCATTAATGTTCCATAAATTTTAAATTTAAGCCGTGAAAGAAATAAATACCTCTTCCGAGTTAAATGTTCAAATCTCTCCCATCATGCTATAGGGGATGATTGATAATTGCTGTGAGTGCTTTCTACAGCTCCTTCTCTTTCTACACACACTTTAGTTTACCAATCATGCTTTAAAAAAATAATGTAAAGCTACAGCCCTAAAACTAAAATAGGAAATAAAATGGTTTTGGAAATCAGTTTTTCTAGAGCTTTATATTTAGTGCTTTAAATGTTATTAATATAACCCTACAGCAATAACATTTACAGCTAAAATCTACAGCTACTATTCTAAAGTCAACAAATAAAAGCCGCAACACTTACCAATCACCCCCAAAGTCATAGTACTTGATCGATTTATCTACATCAATGGAAAAGAGATACTGGAGTATCTAAAACAGCCAAAACATAAACATAAATTTGAAACAATTTAAAGTTAAAGTCTCTCTCGAATGTGTCAGCATTCTTAGCTTTGTATATGTAGTCAATATCTTGATACATTATTCTGAAACCAACAAAAAGATCAACGGTACATTGTTTAGAGCATCTCCAAAAGACATTCTATAACTTCAAATATAGAGTTTTTGGCTCTCCAAAAAGAAACTCCAAAACTTCAAATTTGAAGTTTTGGGTAGTGAAACTTCATATTTGAAGTTTCACTATCCAAAACTTCAAATTTGAAGTTTCATCTTTTTATTTGCAATTTGGTCCTTACATTTACATATCTTATTTATTATTCTTAAGTATTTTCTTATTTATCATTTTAATCTTTAAAAAATTTATCGCACAAATATTCAAATTCAAATCTATAAATTAAACTTTACCCATAAAATTTTTAAAAAATTAAAATAAGTTTTATATTATTTTAAAAGTAGAATTAGACAACAAGAATATTATAAAACATACTGAATTAAAAACTTTTTAAAAAGGGTACATAAAGACATTTCTTACTTCGAAAATAATCTTATGGAATAATGTGGTATTTTATTTGTAGTTTAATATTTAATTATGTATTTCTATTTCTAGTTTTATATTTTAATTTAAAGTTTTATTAATTAATATTGTTGTAATTTTTTATATATGTGTTAGTTATTTATAAATGTTTTATGAATTTTCATTAACTAAAATAAATATAAGGACCATAGTGTAAAATACAAATAATTTTGAAGTTAGTTTTGAAGTTTTACTTTTGGAGAAGAACACTTTGAAACTTCAAATATAGAGTTTGAGAAACTTCAAAATAGAGTTCTTTTTTGGAGATGCTCTTAGAGCCACAAGTTTAACTACTTTATGTTAAAAAGACTTACATGAGACATGTTTCGCAAATACCAACCGGTGGTCTATGGCAAATAATCCACTTTTACTGATCAATCAACATCAAATTTCCTAATAAAAATATATTCAGCAATATCTCAAACATCCATGTCTAGAGATTGTATAATATAACTCAAAAGTTGTTACATATGTAGATCAATATCGAAAAGTAAGTCGAGGTCGTTGTACTTTCACTATCACTCTCTTCATTATGAAACACCGATGTGTACCCAAAGGAATCAACTTTGAAAAATTAAAATACAAAACATCAATGAGTAGGGATGTTTAAACGGGTAAGCAGCCCGGGGGCTTTCACGGGCTCAACCCGCACCCGTTTATTCATACATAAGGATTTAACGGGTCGATACAAGGTTTACCCTTTAAGGCCCGTTTATAAACGAGCGTAGCTCTAATATAAACGGGCTACCCGTTTATTTTTTTTTCTTTTACAAATCATAAAACGACGTCGTTTTTGATTAGGTTTTTTACATCTTTCTCAAACTGTCGCGTTCTTCTCTTCTTCAAACCCCTCTTTAGATGAAATCTAGGTTGTTTAGATAAAACAGTCATCATCTTTAGATAAACAGTCATCATCAACAGTTTATTTCCTTCTTGTTCAACTCCACGGCGCAGATCCGAGGAGTTTTTTGTTTGAATCTTTCATCTCTCTCTCTTGTATTCACTTTGCTAATAACAGGTTTGCTTGAATCTCTCTCTCTCTCCCTCTCTATGATTTATGTTTTGGATTCATATGAATGTACAATGTAGATATATCAGCGGAACTTGTTTTGTTTTGGGTTCGTTGATTCGTTGGATTTTGCAATAGACATTACGAATATAGATAGATTCAAAGTCTTAATCTTTTTTTATATAAAAATTGAAGCTTTTCATGTTTGATCTATTCTGCCTTCGCTTCGATTTGTTTTGAGATGTGAGACAAGGTGTTTGTTTATAAATTGAATGTCTTTGCTTTTAAAATCTGTTTTTGTTTTTGTTTTACAATGTGGTTTTGTTTCTTTAGTCATGGCAGGAATGGCATATGAAGGAACCCAATATGATCCTCGTCAGTTTGATACTAAGATGAATGCCTTGTAAGTTCTCATCTACTATCACTCAAGGCTACCGAGTAACTGATACTTCAAGTGAGTTTCTTTTCAAGATAAGTTGTTTTGTATGTATTGTTGGCTTACTCTGGAACATATATTGTGTTCACTGTTGTCTGAACTTAGTTATGTGTGGATTTCAGGATGGATTTAGAGTCTCTCAACACAATTGCAGTCCTTGACGCTCAAAGGACATACATGGATATGAATGAAGAAGATGCTTTGAATGAGGAAAATGCATTGAGTGAGAAAGAAACAGAGATGCAAGAACCTGAACCTGAACAAGAACATGACACACAAGTAGCTGAAACAACTCAAGCAACAAAACCAAGGAAGAGGCGCTTAACTTCCAAAGTTTGGAACGATTTTACATCAGTTGGAGTTGAAAGTGATGGCAAGGAAAGAGGTCAATGTAACTATTGTGGTAGAAAACTAGTGATCAATACTAAAACCCATGGAACACATCACTTGCAATGCCACTTAGAAACCTGTTCAGAAAAGCCTAAGGAGGTAGATAGGTTTCCATATGATAAAGTTGATAGAGAGATGACTAGCGAGATCATAATATATCATGATCTGCCGTTTAGATACACAGAATATGAAAAGGTTATAGCAAGGAGTTTGTATCTCAATCCGGATTGTAAACCAATCTGTAGAAAAACTGATGTCGCTGATGTCTTTAGGAGGTATGAAGTAGAAAAGGAAAAACTTAGGAATGTCTTTGCAAAGCATCAGGGTAGAGTTTTCTTTACTTCAGATTTGTGGGTTGCTCATCCTACTACTATGGGTTATCTCTATTTGACTGCGTCTTTCATTGATGATGACTGGAAATTGAACAATAAGATTTTAGCCTTCTGCGTTCTGAAGTGTCCCCATACTGGTGGAGAAATTGCTAGCACGATTATTGAATGTTTAAAGGATTGGGGTTTGGAGAAAAAAGTATTCTCTTTCACTCTAGATAACGCCACCAACAATGATAGTATGATGACAATACTGAAAGGGCAACTTCAGATGATGAGTGGCAGCGGTTTGTTATGTGATGGGAAGTTTATGCATGTGCGATGTTGTGCTCACATCTTAAATCTGATAGTGAAAGACGGATTAGAGTTAGCTAAGGATCTCTTGCATGACATTAGGGAAAGTGTCAGATATGTAAAAGCATCTAAACAAAGAATACAGTCTTTTGCAGCTTGTGTGGAGAGAGTTGGGATCACGGATGGAGCAGGCCTATCCCTTGATGTTCCGACGAGATGGAACTCTACATACCAGATGCTAGTCCGAGCATTGAAGTTCAGAGCAGCTTTTGAAAGCATGGCGTCCTTTGACACACATTATAAGTCACTGCCTTCAGAGGATGACTGGAACCGAGGGTTTAAGATATGCGAGCTGTTGAAGCCTTTTAGTGTCATTACTACATACTTTTCAGGTTCTAAGTATCCTACATCAAATGTTTATTTCACAGAGGTGTGGAGGATAGAAAGATTGTTGAAGAAATATGCTCATTGTGATGATGATGGGATAAGACAAATGATTCAGCCAATGCAAGCTAAGTTTGATAAATACTGGGAGGATTATAATATGATTCCCACTATGGGAGATGTGTTGGATCCGAGAATGAAAATTGAGATTCTGGAAAAAAGCTTAAACTTTGGATCCTACTACATCTGCCTTAAAGATCGTAGTACTTAAGGAAAACTTGGAGAAACTCTTCAAAGACTATCAAGCTAGAAAGTGGGCAAGTTCATCAGGTTCTTCAGCTTCACAAACTCCATATGAGATAGTCAATGAATCACCACTTGAAGAAGAATATGACAATGTAAGTAAATGTTTCAGACTAATATGAATGCTTTGTCTGAAAGATAAGAAATGTTCATGCTCTTCCATAGTCTCCATATAATCCAAATATGCAGATCTTGCAAATGAATCAATGATGGTAATGTACTACAACATATACATTCCTCAATGTTTTCCTCAAATGTAGCCGTAGGACTATTGATGATCAAATTGGATATTCTTGATGCCCTCCATAATGCTTTAGCATAATAGCAGTCAAAGAAAATATGTTGTTCTGTTTGTTTTTCCTTTGCAACATCGTTTACGTTGGGCATCATCTATTATATGGTATCTTTTGAGATTATTACATGTTGCCAATCCTTTTGAAATCATATTCCATAGAAAATGTTGAATTTTGAATGGAGCCTTAATCTTTCATAACTTTTGTTTTAGCAAAACACTTCCAGGAATCGATTGAACCATTGGAGTACTTGGTAAGTGTGTGTTAAGCCAATACCCTGATTTCAAAGAATATAAACCATCTTCATTGGTGCCACCCTAAAAGATCCAAATTAGCTCTTGAACTAACTTTAAGAGTTAGAGTTTTTTCAATATCCTTATCCCCCTCACGAAGCTTATTCTCATCCCAGTTATTTAAATATGATGTTAATAACTGATTCACGGTATTAAAGTTGTAACCATTCCCATTTGATCTCGGTGGACGAGGTGGGTGACTTGGTATCCAAGGATCAGTCTAAATATTAATTGTTGTCCCACTGCCAACAATAACTCTCATTTCTTGCTTTACTAATTTTCTACCATGAATAATTGGCTTCCAAGATAAATGCCTTCTTTTTAAGCACTCTAGTCAATATATTTCCGTCTAGAAAATATCTAGCCTTCAACACTTTAGCCATCAAACATTCAGGATGTTGCATAATTCTCCATACTTGCTTACCAAGTAAAGCTTGATTAAACTTTGCTAAATCCTGGAAACCAAAACAACTTTCTTTCTTTGGTAAGTAAAGTCGATTCCAAGCAAAACAATGAGTATTTTTTTTATCACCTGAGCTCCACCAGAAGCTAGTTAATATTCCATTGATCTCCTCACAAATTTCTTTAGTTAATCTAGTGACATTCATGGAATATAGACATAGCTAAAGCGATTGCTTTATGTTAAACCTCTTTCCCTCCATGTGATAAATACCGATGATGTCATCCCTGTATAACCTTCTTGACTTTATCTATATTGTAAACAAATATTTCACTCTTCTTACTCCTAAACTGCTCAGGTAACCCAAAATACTTACTCATTCCTCCATCATTGTGAATCCCTAGAATGGTCCTCATTTTTGTCTTGACTGCTTGTGAAACTTTATTTCCAAAATTGATAGAAGACTTAGCAAGATTAACAACTTGTCTAGACACTGGTTCATACAACTCTAATATCTTTTTAAGTTGTTTCCGGATCTTGGATTTTCCAAAGAGAAGAAAAGTGAGTCATCTGCAAAAAAAGCAAATGGTTGATGGCTGGAACATGATTTGAAATCTTCACTCTTAGTAACTTCTGATTGATCTGAGCTTAATTCATTAGATGAGAAAATACTTTAGCACACAAAATAAACATGTATGGAGATAAGGGATCTCCTTGTCGTATTCCTCTTTGCGGTGTAATAAATTCTTCTAGGATCCATTGCACATCATAGTCCATCTGATCCACTTCTCATGAAAACCCATTTGCCTCATGTTTTCTTCAAAAAACTTTTATTCAAGTCTATCATAGACTTTAGTAATATGTGTCTTCACTGCCATGTAAGATTTTGATTGTCTCTTTCTTGCCTTTAGATTATGGAAAACTTCAGGAGCTATAACGATACTATTTGTAATCATTATCTCCGGTATGAAAGCCACTTGGTTCTTTGTAATAAGCCCATTCAAGGGCTTCTTCAGCCGATTCACCAGAACTTTAGAAATAAACTTGTAGGCTATCTTAGATAATGCAATAGGCCTAGATTCAGTCATACATGTTGGGGGATAGACCTTCAGAATAAGACATAGGTTTATGTGATTAGGTCAATCATCTGATCTTCCGATTTCAAAAAAAAACTGAAAAACCTCTCAATTTCTTCCGGTTTTATCTCCTCCCAATAACTGTGATAAAAGACAACTGAAAAAAAATCAAGCCTTGGGGCTCTATGAGCACCTATGTCGAAGATATCAGCTTGAATCTCTTCCTCAGTCAACCTAACAGTGAGTTTGTGTTTGTTTCATTTGAAGGGTCCATTGTTCATGAATAAAGATTTTGGAAACATTTAGGTGCCACATAAGCTATGTATTTTACCTCTCTGAATGATGCCATTTGCATCATGTATAGAAGTAATATTCATTTTGTTCCTTCTGGCTTTAGTTATCGAATGAAAATATGTTGTATTTCTATCCCTAGCTCGGAGCCACATAACTCTGCTCTTTTGTTTCCAATAAATTTCCTCATCTGCATAAGTTAGATTGAGATATTCCATTATCATATTAGGCTCATCTGTAGTTGTAGCTGCTAAAAAAATTGCTTTGTCTATTTTTTCACGAAGAAAATTGATATGTTCCTCTGCATTGATATGATTGGATCTTTTCCA
The DNA here is from genome assembly GCA_905132765.1 of Moricandia arvensis. NCBI lineage: Eukaryota > Viridiplantae > Streptophyta > Magnoliopsida > Brassicales > Brassicaceae > Moricandia > Moricandia arvensis. The sequence goes on along the minus strand of CAJHQP010006283.1, from coordinate 23,825 downwards.
TTTAGAAATCTGAGATTGGCATCTGATCAACCGTTGAACAAAAGGTAGTTGCATTAACTATGATTGTTCAGGACCTTTCCATCCTCTTGAAACTGTCTCTTTAAAACCTTCCTTGTGACACAATCTATTATCAAACTGAAACATTATCCTCGGTTCCTATACATCATGAGAAATTGAAGTCACCAAATGGCCTATGATCAGATTCCCCTATATCTAAAAACTATGTTTATGATGCAGGAAATTCATTAAACCATTCATTATTCGTCATTGTTCAATTAAGATAACACTCCACATGAAGGACTCCTCTTCGTCCTACCCATGAGAATTTGTTAACAACTGAATTTAAATCCGCCAGATCGAGATTCCTCGCTAGATTTTGAAACACCTAAAAGAATGCAGTCGGTCTGATTATGCCTCCTATCTTTTCATGGTTGCCAAAAATTTCATTCCAGTCACCTAAGAGGAGTTAGTGTTGATTTCTTTTATTGATTCCAATGCGATCGAGTCGTTCCATGTATGATGTCGAAAGGATGGGTTAGGATGGTCATATATAAACTAGAAGTAGAAAGAACTTTCACTAAAACTGGCTTTACAATCGATGAGATTTGGTGACTGACTTAAAACTGAAAGTTGAACATTGTGATTCCAAAAGATAACAAGAACACCACTACTACCATTAGGAGGAACTAAAACATAATTTTGGAAACCTAATTGTGCACCCACATCACACGCTAGATCGTTTCCTTGCTTTTGTCTCTGAGAGGCAAATCATGTCCAAGAGACTTTTTATGAATCTCTTTTACGCGTTGAACTGTCGAGTCATTGCCTAGACCTCAAAAGTTCAAGAAGGTTGTCCTCATGGTGGCAATGGTGGTTCAGAGCCCAGTATGCCTCGCAACATCTTACCATCATTCCCTTCATCTGCAGTCGCTGCCTGGTCACTCATCTCCTCTTTAGTGAGTCTTGCTTCTGATGTATTCTACCTTTGCAACACTTGGTTCCCCTATTTCAACACACCGGAGTTTAGTCTTGTTAGCATTTGCACTTTCCAACCATGTCTTGCTCTTTAGAGCATCACATCCATAAAAATGTTTTGCAAATGGAGTGATAGAGTACATCTCTTCCGAGTTGAGATCCTCGGAATACATGTTAGGCATAATAGCTCTAGTCCACAACCAGTCATCATCACTAGGGTCCTCTTCTGGATTAATTTCCTCTTTGAGCTCTTCATCTGCATGCACTTGTTTATCACTCGGTTGATGCTTATCATGTGCATCAGGAATGTTAACATGAGCATCATCATTTGCATCCTCTTCATGGATTTCTTCAATGTGAACTCCAGGATTACCGTGGTGTTCTGCTTCCGGCATCTGATCATCTTCACCATCATCCCCATCGTCTGGTTCTTTTTGTGGTCTCCCATTCTGAATCAAACAATGATCCAAGTCATGTGTGATGAGACCACTCTTCACGGAAACCTTTTAATTTCTAATAGTGGAACCGGAGGAGGGTATTAACCCCATGAATAAACTGAAAGTTCCATTGAAACTTAAGTGGCTGATTGATGTCCCGGTTAAGACAAAATCTTACAAACTCCATCATGGTGCATTTTCCTCATTATACTCCATCTAGATGTTGCCCCATAGCCCGGGCAATGTGAAGGATCACTTCCATGTTCATTTACTGGAATAGAATACCCCTCACTTGGATCCAAAAAGGAATAAAATCGAGTAAAATCATATCCTTCATAGGTATCCACCTTTGAAGGACAATCTTCCTATCATCATACATCCAACCACCCCGACGAACCACCGTATCTATTGATTCTTCAGAGAGGAAAACAAATTGGTATCTTCTCTCATCTATGACCGACCACGTGTAAGCACTTCTATCCCCCAGAGTTGAGGTATGGTTGCAACAATGTTGCACAAGTTTTGATGACGAGGCATGTTTGGGCGTCCTATCTAGATGAATCAGTTCTCTTCTACTACTTTTCTAACTACGTCAAAAGGCAAATCAAACATAACGTCTTGACTTCTTAATTCTATGTCTTGCATGGCATATCTCAGATTATTTGTCATCATGTTTGGTATGTGTTGCTTGAGAAAATACTGTAAAAATTGTGAGAGAAACTCGGCAATATTGCATAAAAATAGAAATTTCATTCTTTTTTATACACTTCCGTGATGTCTCATATGTAACTTGTCATTATGTTAGGAAATTATTCCAAATATGGAAAAACAAAGCATCATGAGGGCGAAATGTGGATTGATCCCATCCAACCATCAGAATCATGCTCAACCACCGTTCATGAGCTACATCATGAATTGTAACCATTTTCTAATCGTCACCAAAATCGCTATTATGCTCTTTTGTTTTATTTTTATTTACTGCTTATTGTTATGAATATTATGTGATGTCTATTAAGGAAAGTAGAAACTGAAATCTAGAAACACTTCTTAAGTAGAAAAGGCTCAGCTTATTTGTACAGGGCTCCAAATATAATGGGCCTTTAATAAAACTGAACTCGACTAAAACTTTCGTGAAACCGAACCGAACTGCAGGGAAAACGATCTTGAACTCGATATAAATTATGTAATAACCATAGCAAACCAATTTAAACCGGTTTTTATAAACCGATGAACCAAACAAATATATCTTCTTTCCGACAATCCTACGGCGATCAATCACCAGACCAAAACCCCAAAACCCTAGTTTCATCGTCTCCGCCTCTGAAAATCCGTTAAGATGAGAGTGAAGAGGCAGAAAAAGAACAGGAGAACAGTGAGATTCTTCACTGTCTGTTTCGGGTTCCGACAGCCCTTCAAGGTCCTTTGCGACGGAACCTTCGTCCACCATCTCGTCTCTCGTGAGATCACTCCCGCCGACACTGTCATCTCCGAGCTGCTCGGAGGTCCCGTTAAGCTCTTCACCACCAAGTGTGTGGTTGCCGAGTTGCAGAAACTCGGCAAAGATTTTTCCGAGTCTCTCGAGGCTGCTCAGATGCTTAGCACAGCTACGTAAGTACATTAATTTATTTGTCCTTTTACAGTGTCTTAGAGTACCAAAGAGATGGGTTGTGTTTGAACTTGTTTGTCTTGTAGGATTTGGTCTGAGAATTTAGGTTCGATTCTTAAGGCGCATAACTGTGTATTGTGTAATTAATATGATGAGCTCAATCAATGTATATAAAGTGTGGCCTTTTATATAATGTCTATGAAATTGATTTGCTATATTGATAGGATGAACTTAATCAACTTATATAAAGTGTGGATTTTTTTTGTATAATATGTATGAAATTGATTTGCTATGATTGATATAATGAGCTTAATAATGTTTAGAAGGTGAAGATTCTTTTTAAGTTGCAGGCATGAATTTGCTATGATTGATATGATGAGCTTTATGTATTGAAAGTGAGGTTCTTTTTCTTAATGTGCCAGACCTTGTTATTGCATAACTTGTATGATATTGATTTGCTATAACTGATATGATGAGCTTAAGAATGTGTAGAAAGTGAAATTTTCTTTTAAGATGCTGTCATGGATTCTGTATAATGTATATGGAATTGAGTTGTGTACCGCATATGATTAGCTTTTTTTTTATTGAAAGTGAGGGTTTTTTTGTTAGTGTGGACATGAGGTTAGACCTTGGATGTTGTATATAACGTATATGAGATTGATTTACTTTCATTTGAGTTTATAGATGTGAGCACGACGAGGCAAAGCCAGCAGATGAGTGTTTGTCAGAGGTACTCGGAATAAAAAACTCGGAGCATTTCTTCCTCGGTACTCAGGACGCTGACTTTAGAAAGAAGCTTCAGAAGGTTAGTTTGATTGTATATATATATATGTTGGTCTTGTAAGAGTTGTTTTTGTTATTAATGTAGTTTGTATTGTGAAATTTCTTTCAGGAGTCTATCGTTCCACTATTGTATGGTCTAAATAACAGCCTCCAGATCGACCAACCTTCTGATTTCCAACGTGACACCGCAAAAGACTCTGAAAGAAAGCGGTTAACTATGACCGATGCAGAGAAGAGGATGTTGGAGAAACAGACTGCGAGAATCTTAGCTTCTAGTAGAGGAGAAGGAACGGTTGAAGACGAGCAATGGGAAACGCCTCGAGTGGTCAGTGCAAATAGAAATGGACTCGGTGTGAAGGATAGACCCCAATTCAAGCGGAATAGAGCAAAGGTACTGTACATTAGTAAAGAACATAGTAGCTATAATATCGTTCTAAAACTTTCTTTGTCTGATGAATTAACATTGTTGTCTCAAATACTCTGCAGGGTCCAAACCCACTTTCATGCATGAAGAAAAAGAAGGCGAACGATACCAAGAAACCTCAATCAAAACCCAAAGCTGAATCAAAATCTAGTGGACAAGAGGTTAGATAAGAGATTTGGCAGCTGTTGCGTAATAGGTGGTGTCACTAAATTTCTCTAATGTTTTTTGGGATGTTCAGGGCAAGAAAGGTGGTGAAAGCAGTACAGAAAAGAGGACAAGAAAACGGTCCAGAAAAGGAAAAGCTGGTGCGGAGAGAACCTAGTGAAAACAAGTTGTTTCTATCTATTACCTACCAAACACTATGTTTTTGTTTTCTTTGTAAGTCTTTCTTTCGACGCAGTTTCTTTCAATTTTACTGCCTTTTCGTTGATCGTTATTGTTTTTTTACTGCACACTTAATCCATATTTCACTCAGGACGACTAGTGCGAAGAAAATATGTTAGAATCAATCACAGTCCAAGATGCCAATACTTTAAGGAGGCGTTATTGGTTCATGTACTTTAGAGTATTTAGAAATCCATATAATATTTACAAATCAATGTAAAATATATTGATTTTCAAATCTTACATATAAATTTGTATTTGTATTTACAAATCCGGAGGTTTTCCCTCGGACCTCCGGATTTGAGTCTTTGTATTTTTAACAAAGAAATCCATGCAAATTCGTTATGAAATCAAATCCGTTATGAAATTCGGATGATTGAATAACACCTAATTTAAATTAGAATTTATAAATAATGAAACCAATAACACATGATTTCAATATAAAATTTAAAATCATAGAACCAATAACACTTGATTTAGTTTAAATTTCCTAATCCATTAAAATGCAAGAACCAATAACCCCCACTAAAGTTCTTATTCAAATAAAACAATAATTTAGTCCAAGATGCTTTAAATTTTTTACTCAAATAAAACAATAATATGGTCCAAGAAAATGGAAGTAATAAGAACCGAAGATAAGTCACTGAGAGGTTTCCATTACAAATAATGATGCAAGTACTAGATGACATATGTGTTTTATCCAAGTTATGTAAGGATTTGGCTACCGTAATCATCGTTGAACTTGTCGTAGAGATGGGCGTGCAGATGAGCCGATGGTCGAGTGTTACTCAGAGCTCTATCAATGTCTTCTGGTAGTATAGCTCCTACTTTTGGCAACTCTGCAACCCCCAAACAAAAACAAAACTCAACATGACAACATGTCAAAGATTCTGTAGTATGGATTATTTTGAGGAGAGTTTTATTTTTTGTACCGTCTTCAGGCACAGTTTCTTCTGTGTCTTCCAACACAGCCAACGTGCGTCTCAATGGTTGCATCGCAGCTTCCTTACAAAGTATCCTAATGTCTGAACCAGAGTAGCCCTCGGATTTCTCAACCAGCACATCATGAGGCAATGGTTCATCTCCCGGTTGTGAAGGCAAGAGCATCTCGAACATTCCTCTTCTTGCTTCAGGATCAGGTAAAGGTACAAGAATCTAAACATGTCACTAGCTTAAGTCCATAACAAAGTAAGACTCATATAAACAAGCATTTTCATTTCAATAAAAGTGAGAGAAAATAACACTAAAGAGGATACTCTTTTCTCTAGTCGCCTGAGCATAGCTGCATCTAGTTCCCATGGGAGATTAGTTGCTGCTAAAACAAATACAAGCTCATTTGTTTTCTGTAACCCATCCATCTGCAAATTTTTAAACCCGTAATACTAATGGTTTGGCAAGATGATGATCTTTGGTGAGAAAGATAAGGTTTCTTGAGCATTCTTTTACCTGAATGAGCAGCTCGGTTTTAAGACGCCTGCTTGCTTCATGTTCACTACGTCCTTCACCACCACGTTGGCTTATGATTGCGTCTATTTCATCAAGAAATATTGTCGAAGGTGCGTGATGCTTAGCAAGATCAAACAACACTCTTATCAACTTCTCAGAATCACCTGAGAAAAAAACATCACAAACACAATATAAAGAGTGCGCCATTGGAGTAAACACAGGTGTAAGAGGATTTTCACCTCTCCATTTGCTAACAACAGATGAGGCTGAGATATTGAAGAATGTTGTATTACACTCTGTAGCAACAGCCTTTGCAAGCATAGTCTGCACAAGACATAGTAAAGATTGTCATAATCTGTTGGTCAAGAAACAGAATTTTAATAGAATCATCGCACCTTTCCGGTACCAGGGGGACCAAACAGAAGAATCCCTTTCCATGGAGATAGTAGACCATTAAAGTAGCTGAAACCAGAAGATGAGATTCAAGAATCAAACATAAACTGAAAAGTTATTGACCTTTTGGCTTATATGGGATTGAGACAGCAAAGAAGGAACATACGAAGGGTATTTGATAGGCATCACCACAGCTTCTTTGAGCAACCTTTTAGCATTCTCTAAACCTTTGATGCTTTCCCACTTGACATTTGGATTCCCACGGATGATATCCCTGAGAACAATGATTCACACAAGAACATTAAACACACAAGAACATGATGTGAAGAGCAAGAATGTATCCAGTACCCATTACCTACTCAAACTCTCTGCCAGAGCACGAGTTTCAGCAGATTCAAAAGGTGGAAACATTGACTTTTTCCTGCAGAATAAACATTAAGGAGACACTTAGTTCCTATGCTAACCATTTCACAGATCCAACACAATGCACACAAAGGAGATAATCATAGATCTTACGGCTTCTCACGAATCCCATTGGCCAAGCCAGTGTTACCCTCCTGCAATCATCAGAATCTGTCTTAGGAAAAAGAACACAACACCATTACCACTTTACAGAAAGGCAAAAAAAGTAACCTGAACTGGATTGGTGACGACTTGGGAAGGTTCTTCTTTGGCGCTTGATGTACCATCTTCTGGTTCTTCTTCAGGCAGCTTCTTCCTCCACTACTTGGCATCATAAGACGTTTTAAATTCTGATATTTTTTCACTCACTAAGCTATTGAAATAAACCATTTCATCTGTAAACTCGAGAAACTAAGAGTTGAAACGAAGCAGTGGTCTAAAGAGAGTTTTCCTCGGTTTCTCCGGTGATTCAAGAACAGTCTTATCTTCTTTATATATACTATTAAAAAGAGAAAATATAAACTCTAAGCAATAGTGAAGAGTTTTGACTTGGATTTACTACAAATATTCAAGAAACATAGTGTTCTTGTATGCGCCGGCAGTTGCCAATAAAATGGTTTTCTAAAAGTAAAAGACAAAGAGTTAGTGAAGACCTGGAAGAGTGAGAAAACAGAATATGGGTTAACCAGAAAGCTCCAGCGAGAGGGAGAGGGCTCGTTGGTCGCCATCGTTGATGGATCCCAAAGCTCAAAGAGAGGAAAGAGAAGAAAAGGTATGTCTGTGTTCTGCGATGGATGGTGATAGTTGAAACAAGAGCTATCGCAAAGATTACATCACCAAAGGTTACGTTACATAGACAATAAACAAGCACGTGATGAACAGTTGGACACTTGTTTTTAAAATATTCCACCAACAAGGAAGTACACTTACTTTCCAATATATTATGTTTTAGCCTGTATTTGCTACGAATTTTTTAACCTGTATTTTTTTTGTATGTTGTATGTATTTTTTTTTATCATTCAATGGTCTAACTAAGAATTTATTACTAGTTCTACACTAAAATGTCTAAATTTTGAATTTCAGAAAAGTATGCAATTAGACACAAATCTTTTTAAAACATGTAGAATTGTAATTATAGTATCATCTATTTAATATTTTTCATAGTTTATAATAACTTAATTAATTAATATTTAATTATTACTAATTAAATATAATAGGATAGTTAAATATGCATGGACGGTAGGCAAGGTTTACAAATAACAAAAACAAACTAAAAATCATAGTCAATATTTCTTTTTCGCATGCTGGTTAGACTTGTAAATTGATTTCCGGTTAGTTTGATTTGCATAAAATTTATTGAATTTAATCGAAAAGTTCAGTCCAGCTTAGTATTTGGTTAGTTCAGTTTATGAAAATCTTACTGCATATTACTTAAGTTTTGGTTTTGATTCAATTTAGTTTTATTTGGTTAAAATTTTGGATAATTTTGGCTGAAATGTTTAATGATTAGTTTGGTTTAGAACTTGATAAAAAAAACTGAATAAACCGATTTACCGATAATCAATATTTTTATAAAAAAAAAAACTGAATTGAAGTAAACCTGAACCAAAAACCAATTTTTTATTTATGTTGGTTTGGTTTGTCTGATTCGGAATAAAATGATATGAATGTACAAGATGCATGATACAATACAAAAATAGGAGGTACTGTAAGCCAAAACAAAGTAATAAATACTAATAGATGACTAAACACATTAAAATAGAGGAAAAAATGGAAAAACTATTTTTTTCTTTGTTATTTTTATTGTCTAAGGTTATAAGCTTAAAAGAAGAGAGAAAAAAAAAACTCAAACATTGGATATAGAAAATGGAAGTTGTTTCTCAAAGAGACCAAGCCTATAGTCACCAAGCTTAGTCTTGTAAGCAGCCGACTTGTACTGTGACCAAGTAAACTCTTTATAAAGCCAATCTTCCTGCTCTGAGACAAGGCATGACAACGGTGTAATCTTCTCAGTCAAGGGAGGACCTGCGAAGTAGATCATCGATAATCTTGACATCTTTGTGTTTGTGAGCACTCTGTGTTTCACACTTTTGAATCTTCCGTTAGTCATCACCTAAAATAGTCAATATATACCCACCAAAAAGAGAATATTAGATAAAAAGATGTGATTTCTTTGTTTTGAACAATAAGAATACAAGTTTCATACCCATCATGATTCATGTCATGGTATTCTCTCACGTAACGGTGTGGTCTACTAGTTTAGATGAATTTCTTCATACACCTTATGTAGATGGAAGTACACGATTTTCATTTATAGATAATTATCTCAAATAGCCATTTTAAAATTTTTTATCACCAAAGTAACCATGAAAAAAAAATGATTGCAATAACCTTTTTTGATTTTTTTTTTAAAATTTAAAACTCATTCTTAAAACTTAATATCATGACTCTAAACCCTAAGTATATATTAGTTAACCATAAATTTATAAATATATATTTACATATTTTAACAAAGTCTATTTTGATCATTTTCTCTTTAAAAATTATTTTGTGACAAAGAAAAAAATTTAGGATCATCCTAAGGTATTTCTATTCATTATTATATAGAAAATCTTTATAAATATACAATCTTGCTTACACATGATATTTCTTAATTTAATTTTGGGTTTTAATATTTGCCTTGTAATATAATAAAAACGACCATGAAAATACTGGATATCTCGAAATGTTTCACTTTCTATTTTATATTAATAAGTTTTAAGCACCATTTATATATAATAAAACATTCATATATATAGTGAATCCAGTTTATATATTAAAATATTTGTATAAATTCGTATATATTTCGGTTTTTTAAATCTTCATATGTGAATTTCTCTAATTATGATGATTGAAAATAAAATAAATTGGAAGAGATAATGTTAGCATTAAAAAGATGTTGAAACAGAAAAGCTACCTGAAGAGCATCTCCGACAATAACGAAGAAAGAGGAGTGATCAGGTGGAACATCGACCCAAGTCCCATCTTTCAAACATATTTGTAGACCGTCCGTGTCGTTTGACCTAAGCACTGACACTAACTGTGGATCCGTGTGCTCACCGAACCCTATCTCTTCCTTGCCTGGAGTCTCCTCCTTCTCCGGGTAATGGTTCATCCTCAGACAAGAATCACTCTCTTTCACCTTCACAAGTTTGCTTAGCTTCTCCTTTGGCTCTATCTTTAACTCTTCCCCTACCATCTCAAGAACTTTGCTCGACATGTCCTTCATCTCATCCATGTACACTTCCACCACCTCTCTGTTTATGTTTTTAAATGTTAAAGAATATGTGAGACAAGACAAGAAACATGAGAGTTCTCAGTTCTGTTTTAAGTTTTGTCTTAACCTGAAAGATGCATGGGTTTGCTTGAAAACGGCGGTGGTTTTGGTAGACGTAGGAGGACCATTATTAGCATTGAGGAGAATATATTCAAGCCAGCCTACATCACCATTAGGTCCGATCCGTTTACTACCGTACCCAAACGGGTCGGGTGGACCCGCCTTGTCTTTGAGAAACTGAGGCAAGGCAAAGAACTTGATGGCCTCTTCTTCCAACTGGGTCAGTAACTCTGGTTGGACCCCATGGTTGACGACTTTGAAGAACCCCAACTCCTCGCAAGCCTTCACGATTTGGGTTTTGGCGTTTTGGTCGGTTAAGTTTACAACCGGGATCAGAACCGGACTCGGTTTGCGTTTTGGGTTAACATAGACTTGGCTATTAAGAGTGTCTTGATCTGGGTGTAACATAACAACCATGGTTTCAAGATTGTGGAAGATAGGAAGGAAAGGGGATGAATGAAGTGTGCAAGGTGTTTGCTTGGCTTTAATTTATAGTTTGCTTGTGTGTAAGGGAAGCGGTTTCTTTTTTTCTAATAGAAAAATACTATTTTGGTTATTTATAGTATTTTGTTCAATCTGGTTGATGCAATTTTAGTTGTTTTCTATGGGAAGGATTTGTAATCAAAACAAAATGGAGTTCATATGATTACGTGCGCATCTTGTTTATTTTGTCTGTTTAGAGAATCAATGGTTTGTTGAAAATACATAACAAGTTTTTGGAGAATAAATACATAACATATTACAATTGTTCTAACAAGAATAATATGTTATGTATTTATTCTCCAAAAACTTGCTATGTATTTTAAAAATTAATTAAAGATAAATAAACTAAATTACATCAAAATCATAACATTACTTCGAATGTTAAAAAATTAATCATACAATATATGTATACCAATTATAATTATGTAATCATGAAAAATATTACTAAATGGAAATTTTGGGAGTGTTGAGGTATTTTGTTTTTAGTTTAGAGTATACTCCTGGTAGATGATTGAGATCTAAAATCAGAAGATTATCTAAGGTTTATAGAGATAACAAAATGTGTTTTCCGATTATTTTTGATGTTTAAGTTAGGAAAAATATGTTACCTTTTGAAGAAGAAAAGCATCTTTAAAATTATATCTTTTTACTTTTTTAGTCATTCGAGAATGGTATACACTGAATCCGGGTGCTTCAACATATATCAAGACGAAGCCCAAAACGTGAGAGTTTGATCCGGGGTTGAGCAAAATACATGATTCTGGAAAAAAATCCCAATCTAAACATAGAACATTGGAACAGATTCAAATTTTGATATTTGAAAAACAGAACCTAATTAGAAACAAAATATTTTGGATACTCCAAAATAGCCGTATCACAATTTATATACTTAATATACTAATTAGTTTTATATTTAATATATAAAATATCTAAAAAATCTCAAATACTTGAAATAATCTAAAATACTTGAAAATAGCTAAAAATAAATATCTAAAATATTAAATATTAAAGACACTGAATTAGCTTAATACTTACTAATTTTCATCCAAATATATAACCCGGAACAATTTTCATGTTAAGTTTAGATATTTAGCTTACATTCTTAAATTTTATATGTTGTATATTATTTTATTTTTGAATTTTAAGGATTTTAGAATATATTGAGTGTTTTTATATATAATTTAAATAGATATTTAGAATCTAATCGAACTTTAATCAAAATTTATAAATACTCGAATGGGCTTAAATCCTTAGCCCTCAAAACCAAACTCAAATACGCTCGAACTGAATCTGAACGCGTATCCGAATGCCCACTTTTGGTTTGATCTTTAGAAAGTTTTCCTATTTTTTCATAAAGACTATTTTATAATAGAGCCATCTCAATTATGGAAACTCGAATTTTACCACAAATTTCATACCATTTTTTTTTAATTTTTAAAAATGATGATTATTTTCATAAATATCTTAAATTTGTAATAAAAACTCAATGAACATTCTAATATAATTTATAAAAGTTTAATAATCACTTACAAGAGTTTATAAACTCTTTTTTACCCCTTAAATATTAAACCATAAATAATAATTACTATACTTTAAACTTAAATAATATGTTATTTTTGATTGAATGTATTTTTAAAAAGTGATAGCTAACTTATGTTATTTCAAGCAAAATTTATTTTTTTGATAACTCTCATTTGAAAACTTCTCTTGTTTGATACTTCTATTTTCTTTATTATAAAATAATTATTGTAGAACACTTTTATTGCGTAATTTTTATAATGAAACTTTTTATTTTATTTTAATATAGGATTAAGTTTTAAGTTAGTCTAAATAATTAGCTACTCTGATTAAAAATATGTGGAAGGTGATACATTTAAAACAGAGAAAGATATTCCCAAAAATTTTTAAAATGCGAATTGATCCCCTCTTTTAGTTTTTTTTTAAATAATAGTTTTGATATATTTTCACTAAGAATTTTGCAATGGAATATGATTTTAGATACTTCTATTGAAGTGCTCTAAAATCAATTGTTTTTATGTTCTCTATGCTTTTCTTTTTATTTTCAATATAAAATAAGTTTTTAATATTAAAAATATATAACCAATATATATTTTGAGATGCAAAACTATATGACTATACATAAAAGTAAATAAAGGAATGTTCATTGAAAGTTTTTCTTAACCACTCAAACGTGGTCAAAATATTGTGAAAATATGCTAAGCACTTCGAGTTTGAAACATACTATTTCAGATAATCTATTTATGTTGTGAAACGAAATTGGTATTTAATTCTTATTACGGACAACCAAATTTGTTTGGCGCTAGCAAACAGATCTTTAAGTAGACATTTGGATCTCAGCTAACCAAATACTTTGAATTATCCAGAAAAAAAAGAAATTTCTGAGAATATATACCATTAATAAAAGATAGCATAATTTCTCCCAAAAAAAATAGAGTGTCGTCCAAAAAAGAAAAAAAAAATAGTCTCCTTTGGCTTGTGGAAGTGTACGGCGCGTCTAATACACATATCTCATCTCCTTTTTGGTTTGCTGGATATTTTGGCAAGTACGAATTCGTGTATGCACTAAGTTTTGTTTTTGGGATAAACTGTGATGTACGTTCCAGTGTCCAGTTACATGACCTGTCCATTTTTATTGAGGCCATATGTACGTCAAGACTTTTGTTTAAGTTTGACGTAAGCTATAGTCAGAGTGTGTAATATTTATATCTTATATGTAACTTACATCAGTTACATGGGATCCGGTCGACGATTTGTGTTTGATTGCTCGCAGCAATCTACAGTCTCGACAAGCCTAGTATCGACACGTATGATTGTCATGATCATCGGCAGTGTATTAAAACATACACTGAGCCGTCGAAAATTGAACGCTTATGCTTCACGTGGGTGTGATGTTGTCTACCAAGTACGTACGAATGCGTGATTCTGTTAGTAGCATGCTTTTGTCTATATATTTGGAGGCATTACATCTGTCGAATTACTGGATGAAACATGTCATCTTTCAATATTTTCATTTTTTTTTGTGAACATATTTTCATATACTTATATACATATATCTTCTGAGCAGGGGTGGGTCTAAAGAATTATTGGGGATGCAAGTGCATCAACTCTTTTTTTGTGTTACAAATTTGGTTTATAAAGAAAAATGTTAAGTTATAGAACATATTAGAAATTATTCTCTAAAAACATACAACTAATTTTTGTTAGACTCTCTAATATTTAACCAAATTGGAAGGATTATAATAATTTTTAGATTAATGGTTATATTTCTATTATATATATTCTCTTAAGTTAATATATCATATATGTGTATGTAATTATTTATGTATGTTTATATGTAGAATTAAGACAGCCATATATAACATTGAACGAAACAAAACAAAACTATAGTTATAATATTATCGTATTATATTACCTTATTAATTAAACTAAATGTTTGATCACACTTAAATAAAGAGAAATTCTAAATAACATCGACGATAGTTAGTAACAAAAAAAATAACATCGACGATATATTAGTTACTAGCACAATCACTTCAATCTGATGAGTATTTGTCCGATTCAATTGTCAAGATAAACAGATGAAGGTGCAATATGTAAAAACATTAAATAATATATTTGTTGTTATTTTTTGAAATTATAAGTTTATAACATAGTTTGATTGTAGCTCATTAATTTCATGCACATCATGATTCTACGATACCTAGTTGTATTTTTCAAAACCTTAAAGAATAACTAAACGTGTAAGTCAATGTAATTAGTAATATTATGAGGGTTATTGGTAATGTAGGCAAACAACTACAAAATAAAATACCATATAAGAATTGATTAATATGCCAAGATCGTAATAAACATATTTCATCATCTCAGATTGTTGAAAACGAACTTGTTCCCTCTCAAATCAAACGGAAACGTCACCTACTGCTCGACATATAATTTTATGTTCAATATATAACAAACAATGTTATGACAATATATATTATATATATATATGTAATATTATATGGTGCGAAGGACTATACCTCATCATCAATAGACAACTTAGAAAAACAAGATTGTTCTCCTCTATTTTGGAATTCATAACAAACTGAATTGATTTATAACTAATTACCATGATAATAATATCTGAAATAAATATTGTCATCAAACAAAAACAACTTTAAGAATTGTTTTAAGAAACTTAACTTATATTATTACTCATCAACAACAATTTTGAAGTCGGCTACCCTCCTTTGAATAACATCAACAAACCTGGAAGGTTAAAAGTACAACAAAGACGATACAAAAGGAAGGAATAAACTATGTCGGATATACTGAAATTGAGTTTAGATATGTTATTGTTTGTCATAATTCTACCAATGTTTGTCTTTATCTTGGAATCTTAATGATATTTATTTAACTAATAGCACCAATTTTACTGATATATAACTAATATTTTATTTAATAAAATTATGTCAATAATGTTGAACGTTGTGAATAGTAGCACACCAAATGTGATGGGGTAATGTATCTTTACATTAAGATGGTGTAATTTTTGGAGTTGAGTTGGAGAGACTTTGGTGTATAAATTACACTAGACTGATATTTTGTAGTTGGGTTGGAAATGATCTAAGTTTTCAACAATCTAAATGTCACCACTAAATTAATTGAAATGGATTATCTTTTTTTTAATCAAATTTTCTAAAAATGGTTGGTTAATTTCACATACGTCCAAAAAGAAAAAAAAACCCTGCAAAAAATGTAAATATCTCTAACAAAGCTAGCAGAAAAAACAATTTTCCCTTGAATTGAAACCCTATGAAAGAGATAACCCTCAACTAAAACAAATAGATTTTTGTAATGTTGGTTAATTATGCTATTAAACTACAAGAAATGATACATGACAATTGGTAATTATATTAGTCTTATGATAATTTACTACAAACTAAACCATTTTGAACCGTTTTATAAAATTTACTCTTATTGGGACTCCTTCCACTATGCTAAAGTTATATAATTTTTAATCTCTATAATTCGTCTTTCTGGAACAAAAAACTTAAGTCTACCGGTGCATCTTCAAATGAGACTTCTACAAGTGGAATATGTTTTAGTTCACACAAATCACAAAACCACCGGAAGACCATATGCAACTTAAAAATAATAAACCGTGAACGAGTAGGAAATAACCAAAACTCGGTTGGGCTTTAGACGTGTTCTACAACCATCGGCCCATTGGGTTTAACGATACAATTTTTACTACTAGGGTTTTAGCATACGCTCATATATAAAAAGCCAAGATTCCCAGCCGCTCATATTGCTTGAGGTTTCTTCCGCACTGCCCCCTCGAGACGAAAATGGGTGCTTTCAGGGTAAGCTCTCCCTCTGACCCTTATCTCTATCTCATAACGTCTCCATTTTTGCTTGGTTAGGCCAATCTGATCTCTGCTTCTGTCTTTTTTTCCTTGGCAGTTTCACCAGTACCAGGTTGTGGGAAGAGCTCTCCCGACAGAGAAGGATGTGCAGCCCAAGATTTACAGGATGAAGCTATGGGCCACGAACGAGGTTCGTGCCAAGTCCAAGTTCTGGTTAGTGCTCTCTTCTGGGTTTTTCTTCTTTTGGTTGCTGAGTTATAATGTCTTTGACTATAAGTTTGTAATCTTGATTTAGGTATTTCTTGAGGAAGCTGAAGAAGGTCAAGAAGAGTAATGGTCAGATGCTCGCCATTAACGAGGTATATACTATTCTCATCTTCGGAATAGTAATCTCTCTAAACGATCTGTAGTTACGTTAGGCACATTATTGTGTTAGGAAATTTAATGAATTGAGTAACTTGTCCGGCAAGTTATTGCATTTACTGTACAGAAGTGTTTGAAACAAAACTCATGTTCTGTCTTTGTTATTGTTCTTTACCCCCTCTATGCTGATTTAACACTGAATGATAATCTCGCTGTTCAATCTGTAGTTAAGATTGACACATCATTGTGTTTGGAAATGTTGTGAATCAAGTAACTTGTCTGGCAAGTAATTGCATTTACTGTATTAGAACAATTGTAATTGAAACAAATCTCATGTTCTGTCTTGTGTTTGTATTGTTTATTGTTCATTACTTCTTTGATGAATTAGTATAATTACAAAACTGTGTTGCAGATCTTTGAGAAGAACCCTACAACCATCAAGAACTTCGGAATCTGGTTGAGGTACCAGAGCAGAACTGGGTACCACAACATGTACAAGGAGTACCGTGACACTACCTTGAACGGAGCTGTTGAGCAGATGTACACTGAGATGGCATCCCGACACCGTGTCAGGTTCCCTTGCATCCAGATCATTAAGACAGCCACTGTCCCTGCCAAACTATGCAAGAGGGAGAGCACCAAACAGTTTCACAACAGTAAAATCAAGTTCCCCTTGGTGTTCCGTAAGGTGAGACCACCAAGCAGGAAGCTTAAGACCACTTACAAGGCATCCAAACCCAACCTTTTCATGTAAAAGGGTCTCTGATTGACTTCTCATCTTGTTTGTTTGGGGCTTAGTATCGTTATGAAGATTAAGTTATCTGCCGTTTTGTCTTTTTATTTTTTCTCGGATATTTTAGGTTTTGTATTCTTGAAACTACTTTTCTCTTGCTTATGAAAAGCTCTTTACCTTGTTTCTTGATTCCTATACAATTCATTAATGGGAACTAAAACGAAGAAGAGATAACTTAATGAAACTTGTTCTTACCTCAAACACCGTTTACTCTCCGAAGCATATGTATTTGTTTGTTGTTGTACTCTTCAAAATTTATTCACGAGCATTTGTCTTGGCTTCTGGTTCAGTCATTTCTTTTGTAAATGACATAGCCAGAGAACCAAATCTGGACTTTTACGTGACAAAAGAGAAGACATACATCCTTAACATGTATACAAATCTACTGACCAAATTTAGAAAAATCAAGCACTTATATGTCGACGCTAGACTAGGATTATTGTAACTGGAGTTTCTTTCACTTTGGTTTGTTAGATATAAGACAGTTGACTACACAACTAACCTTGTACATGTATGCTTCCTTCTTCCTACAAACAAAAGTTACACTCTGTGTTTGTAGCAGTGACTCTGACAAGATTGTTTCAAATGTTGGGTGAAAAATGATGGACAGTAGAATGGCTATTCGGTCATTTCTGGTGACGAGATGTTCCAATATTTTCCCAGAAAGCAGGAACCCACCTTCTTATTAAAGACTTGCTTAACTGCCTTGATAGGGTAGGGCTGAACTCTCTTTCCATAAATGGCAAGAGTGCTTTGCAGTTCTGGCGACAAGGCTACCTAAAGATCTCAAGATAAATAATGGTAAAGCGTGTTTATCCTCTTTATTTGGTTGGATTTTCCGTAAAAGACCAATCTCTATGACCTGCCAAACCAGTAATCCCCAGTGTAGACCAGACCCAAACAAGAGAATCAGTAAAAGCAAGTAAAGCTATGAAACATGTCCAAAGAGAAAAAAGTTTTAAGGGAAACTAGCCACCTCTCTTCTGAGGATTTTTTTTTTCTTTTTGTTGCTAAGTTATCAACTTGATGTCTTAACTATTCTTGATTAGGTACTTCTTGAGGAAGCTGAATGAGGTTAAGAAGAATAATGGACAATATGCAAGAAGGATAATGGGCACATGCTCGCCATCAATGAGGTATGTACTTTCTAATATCTAGTAAATATTGAAAATAAGGAAACTTCTCATTCCGTTAGTGTTTTTAGCTCGCGGTTTTTGCTCAATGTAATCATCAGAGTTGTTCATTCACATGATCCATGGTGGTGTTATATCATCAGATTGTTGTGTGGTTTGTCCGTTGGAAATAGTTCTTAGCGATTTGTATTTTAATGGTCATAGGTTTTGAAAGAATTCTAATGGCCGAAGATACATCACCCACTAGACATTGGAAACTTGCATTTACCTCGGCATACGCATTAAAAAGGATGCGGGTCATGCTTTGGTTCTATCCCCGACACAAAGAATCCTTGCAAAAATCATCAAGTATATTAACTTCAACAAAGAGACAAGATTCAGATTCATCTCTAACAACATTTCAATTTTTTTTTTTCATTCATAATAAAATCATATTTCATTTTGCAGTTTCATCTAAGAGATGACAGCCATTAGAAAAATATATGAATAAGGGACATTACACATTTAATATGTTAACCATTTAAGACTTCCAAAAGTAAATCATGGTTACTTTCCACTTCTTTTATCGAAATTGTTTCAGTTTCCTTTATTAGTATCAACGTTTGTAATAAGAATGTTTCTAGATCTTGTAAACTCTTTTCACTATTAATATACTCCCTCCGTTACATTAAGATAGACTTTTCTAAAAAAAAATTAGTTTCAGAAAGATAAACTTTTTGTGTTTTCTACGAAAATATTACAAACTTCAAGAAAATTAATTAACTTTTATTGAGTTACTATTGGTCAAAAACTATTGAAAATTGCATAAAAAGAGTATTTGACTTGTCAAAACAAAAAGGAGAAATATATATATATATATATATATATATATATATATAAATAGAAAAAACAAAAAATCAGAGGAATTGGAAGTAGCACTTTGTGTTAAAGCACGTTCTTCATGTGGACAGCATGAACAGTGACGACGTGGACGGTGATGGCGTGGACGGTGGCCGTAAATGGAGATGAGTTTTGTCAAAGATTGTGAGCTCACCAACTCTTCTTCAACTCTATAAAAGGAGAGCCATGGCATCACCTCAAAATCATCCCAAAATCCCAAACTTGAGAAATCATAAGAAGAAGAAGAGAGGAAGAAACGTAAGAGAGAGAATGAGTGAAAATAAGAAATTTTTTTTTCTTTTCATTTCGGGTATATTTCCTTACGGGTATTTGGGATCGGGTTGAGAGAAAATTATTTAGAGAGTTTGGATATTTTTCTCCTGTTATAACGAGAGAATTATTTATCAGTTTTCTCCGTTATAATAGAGAGGTTGTAACTCCTATTATTTTCCTCGGAATAAATTCTTCTACCTTGTCCGTGGTTTTTCCCCTTTGGGGTTTTTCCACGTTAAATCCGGTGTTCCATTTATTGCATTATTTCTCAAATTATTAGCTGCGACCCTGCTCTATCCAGTCCGATTTCTACAACAAGTGGTATCAGAGCCTGGTTTTGTTATTCTGGAAGAAGCAATGGCGGCAAAATTTGAGATCGAAAAATTCAACGGCAGCAATTTTGCGCTGTGGAAGTTGAAGATGAAGGCTATTTTGAGGAAAGATAGCTGCTTAGCGGCCATTAGTGAAAGGCCGGCTACATACACGGATGATGATAAGTGGAACGAGATGGACGGGAATGCTATTGCAAATCTTCACCTTGCACTTGCAGATGGAGTGTTGTCAAGCATTGAGGAGAAGAAGACTGCAAAGGAGATATGGGATCACCTTGCAAAATTGTACGAGGCCAAGTCGCTGCACAACAAAATTTTCCTTAAGAGGAAGCTTTATACTCTACGGATGACGGAATCTACTTCAGTGACAGAGCACATCAACACCTTGAATACTTTATTTTCTCAACTCACTTCGTTGAGCTATAAAGTAGAATCACAGGAGCGTGTTGAGCTTTTACTTCAAAGTCTACCAGATTCATATGATCAACTCATCATCAACTTAACAAATAATGTCTCCACCGACAGTCTAGTCTTTGACGATGTTGCAGCTACGGTTCTGGAAGAAGAAAGTCGGCGCAAAAGTAAGGAAGACAGACGAGAAACTCCACAAGTGGAGGCATTGACGGTGATGAGAGGAAGATCAATGGAGCATGACTCAAGTGGGAGTCACAAACATGGTAGATCAAAGTCAAGAAGTAAGAAGATTTATAAATGCTACCACTGTGGCAAGAAGGGTCACTTGAAGAAGGATTGTTGGGAATTAAAGAATTCCAACCCTCAAGGAAATGTTGCAAACACTTCAGATAATGGAGTAGCCTTGTGTTGTGAAGCAGCAATTTCAAGCGATAACAGAAGAAGGTTCGCTGATATATGGTTGTTCGACTCAGGAGCTACATATCACATGACCTCTAGAAGAGATTGGTTCCATCAATATGAACCCATCTGTGGAGGGTCTGTGTACAGTTGCAATGATCATGAGCTTAAGATTGTTGGCACTGGGTCCATTCAGATGAAGATGTATGATGGTACAATTTGTACTATTCATGAGGTGCGGCACGTAGAAGGGCTGAAGAAAAATTTACTCTCTGTGGGGCAACTTGATGATCGTGGTTGCAAAGTTGAAGTCGAGAATGGAACTCTAAAAGTAGTTAGAGGAGCAATTGTGCTTATGAAAGGAGAGAAGATAGCTGCGAAGTTATACATGTTAAAAGGAGAAACTCTGTCAGAATCAGAAGCATCTGTTGCTTCAAGCTGTTCCAGTGAGAAGGCTACAACGGTGTGGCATCAGAAACTTGGGCATATGTCGGAACAAGGCATGAAAATTCTTGCAGAGAAGAAGTTACTTCCGGGTCTCACAAAGGTATCATTATCCTTTTGTGAGCATTGTATTACAAGCAAGCAGCATCGGTTGAAGTTTAGCACATCGAATTCTAGAAGTAAAGCGGTTCTAGAATTGGTTCACTCTGATGTGTGGCAAGCACCAGTTATATCACTAGGAGGAGCGAAATACTTTGTGTCTTTCATCGATGACTACTCCAGGAGATGTTGGGTGTATCCTATCAAGAGTAAGGCGGATGTGTTTTCAGTCTTCAAAGTTTTCAAAGCACGGGTGGAACTCGAATCTAAGAAGAATTTGAGGTCAGATAATGGAGGTGAATACACTAGTGATGCATTTATCAAATTCTGTAAAGCAGAGGGCATCAAAAGGCAGTTCACTACATCATACACTCCTCAACAAAATGGAGTGGCAGAGCGGATGAACAGGACTCTGTTAGAAAGAACAAGAGCAATGTTGGGAGCTGCAAGCTTAGAGAAGAAATTCTGGGCAGAAGCAGTCAACACCGCCTGTTATGTGATAAATCGATCGCCATCAACGGTAATTGAGTTGAAAACACCGATGGAGATGTGGACAGGGAAGCCAGTCAATTATTCAGACCTCCATATATTTGGGAGCCCAGTGTACGTGATGTACAATAACCAAGAAACTACAAAACTAGATCCAAAATCTAGAAGGTGCTTGTTCTTGGGATATGCTGATGGAGTGAAGGGGTATCGCCTGTGGGATCCCACTGCCCACAAGGTTATAATCAGCAGGGATGTTATCTTCACAGAAGATAAAAAGATTGAGGAAGAAATTTACATGCTCCAACCAGAAGGTTTTGAAGAAAAAGAAAAGGAGAACTTGGTTTGCAGGTTAAACAAATCTCTGTACGGTTTAAAGCAGGCGCCAAGATGTTGGTACAAGAGATTTGATTCCTTCATTATGAGCCTTGGATACAGCAGATTCCATGCAGACCCTTGCGCATATTTCAAGAGGTTTGGTGAAGGAGAGTTCATTACATTGCTGCTGTATGTAGACGACATGTTGATAGCAGGCCCCAACAATGATCGTATCAATGAATTGAAGGCACATTTGGCTAGGGAGTTTGAGATGAAGGACTTGGGACCAGCAAACAAGATTCTAGGGATGCAAATTCACCGAGACAGAAATAATAGGAAGATTTGGCTTTCACAGAAGAATTATTTGAAGAAAATCTTGCGGAGGTTCAACATGCAAGATTGTAAGCCAATTTCTACCCCACTTCCTATTAATTTCAAGTTATCCTCCAGTATGAGTCCTAGCAGTGAAGAAGGAAGGATGGAAATGTCTCGAGTACCGTATGCATCAGCAGTGGGTAGCTTAATGTTCGCAATGATTTGTACACGACCTGACATTGCACAAGCAGTGGGAGTAGTAAGTCGGTACATGGCGAACCCTGGTAAAGAGCACTGGAATGTCGTTAAGAGGATCCTAAGATACATTAAGGGTACCTTGGATGTTGCATTATGTTATGGAGGATCAAAGTTTGTTGTCAGAGGCTATGTTGATTCAGATTATGCAGGCGATCTGGATAAAAGCAAATCCACAACCGGATATGTGTTTACACTTGCTAGCGGATCTGTAAGCTGGGTTTCAAAACTACAGTCGATTGTGGCTACGTCAACAACAGAAGCAGAATATGTAGCAGCTACACAAGCTAGTAAAGAGGCAATGTGGTTGAAGATGGTGATGGAGGAACTCGGGCACAAACAAGAGACAATTTCTCTTTTTTGTGACAGTCAGAGTGCCGTGCATCTTGCAAGGAATCCAGCCTTTCATTCAAAAACCAAGCACATACGAGTCTAGTATCACTTCGTTCGTGAGAAAGTGGAAGAGGGCACTGTGGATATGCAGAAGATTCATACAAAGGAAAACGTAGCAGATTTTATGACAAAAGTAGTTAGTACTGACAAGTTTATTTGGTGTCGATCCTCTTGTGGCCTGATGGAGACGTAAGCAACATAGAATGACAAGGTAGAAAGAATGGTGTGAAGATCCGATTGATCCTCAATCAAATCTTCAAGTGGGAGATTGTTAAAGCACGTTCTTCATGTGGACGGCATGAACAGTGACGACGTGGACGGTGATGGCGTGGACGGTGATGGCGTGGACGGTGGCCGTAAATGGAGATGAGTTTTGTCAAAGATTGTGAGCTCACCAACTCTTCTTCAACTCTATAAAAGGAGAGCCATGGCATCACCTCAAAATCATCCCAAAATCCCAAACTTGAGAAATCATAAGAAGAAGAGAGGAAGAAAAGTAAGAGAGAGAATGAGTGAAAAGAAGAAATTTTTTTTTTTTTCTTTTCATTTCGGGTATATTTCCTTACGGGTATTTGGGATCGGGTTGAGAGAAAATTATTTAGAGAGTTTGGATATTTTTCTCCTGTAATATTTATCAGTTTTCTCCGTTATTATTTATCAGTTTTCTCCGTTATAATAGAGAGGTTGTAATTCCTATTATTTTCCTCGGAATAAATTCTTCTACCTTGTCCGTGGTTTTTCTCCTTTGGGGTTTTCCACGTTAAATCCGGTGTTCCATTTATTGCATTATTTCTCAAATTATTAGCTGCGACCCTGCTCTATCCAGTCCGATTTCTACAACACTTTGGTGA